>UESW01001419.1:374572-409572 GCA_900491605.1 Calamus simplicifolius | reverse complement strand
TATTTTAAAATTATATTATAATTTAATTTGCATATTATAATAGTATTATAATAAACTATTATTATTGTGGTTGTAAAATTTATGAAGATTTTGATATATATATATAATAATGATCTAGAACTCTGGTAGCACATCAAATAGGTTAGTCATGGTTATCTAAAAATTTTTACATAGGATACTAAACATTGCATTGTTAAATTATCGAAAACAAGTTCATCAGATTAACAAATGCGATTCTAGTATATAATACTCCAAGTAATTTAAGAATAATAGCCACGAGTTACAAACTATGCCTTTAATAAATTTAAAAATAAGTTAAACAATTCCCATGCTTTCTTAAGCTGTGATAGAATTGAACAAGCATATAATAATATAATATAATATAATATAATGATTTTATATTTTAATAATTATATTATAATTTAATTTGAAATTATAATAATAAATAATAGTAAACTTTTATTGTGGTTATAAATATATGAAGTTTTGATATTATATAATAATGATCTAGAATTCCAGTACTACATCAAATAAGTTAGTCATGGGCACCTAAAAATTTTTTTACAATGAACATTTTATTGTTAAATTATCGAAAACAAGATCACCAGATTAACAAATGCCGTTCTAGTACATAATACTCTAGGTCATAAGAATAATTGCCACGAGTCACAAACTGTCTTTTAATAGATTTAAAAATAAGTTAAAGAATTCCCACACTTTCTTAAGCTAAACAAGCATATAATATCCAAGAGATTCCACCAAATCAAATTAATATCTACTGGCAAAAGTTAAGAATTTAACAAGCATATAACATCAGATATCCAAGAGATTTAAAGAGCTATGACCAATAATTTAAATCAACCAACCTAAAGAGCTATGACCAATAATATAAATCAACAAACTTGAAGAGGTATGACTGATAATCATAATCAAATGACTTGAACAGTTATAGACAGTGATTTAAATCGGTTGACCTAAAGAGTTATAGTCAATAACCTAATTAGTTGACCCAGAGAACTAAGGTTGATGAGCTAAGATGGTTAATCCAAAGAACTACAGTTGATTAGCTAAGTTGGTTAACTTGAAGAGCTAATTGATAAGCTAAATTAGTTGACTTAAAGAGTTATGTTTGATATAACCAAAGTTAAGGCTAACCCAAAGACTAAAGGTTGACCTAAAGAGTAAGATTGACTTTGACAAAAGTCAAGGCCAATTTGAAGAGTCAAGGTTATCTTAAAGTGTGAAGGCTGATCTGAGCAAAATTAAGGCCAATCTAACTAAAGTCATAGCTAACTAAAAAGTCAAGGCTAATCTTATCAAAACCAAGGCCAACTTGACCAAAGTCAAGGTTGACTTGAAGGCCAACTTGTTGAGCTCGGCCTAAGCCAACAATCTAAGATGATTAAACTGACTTATGTCTATTAATCATTGAGCATAGGTTGAAGATGACTTTCATGAGATTACTAGATCATCATGAAAGAGTCAAATGGGCTTGTAATAGATCGGTTACACGAATGGTTTAAGCTACTTTTATGACTTGAGTATAGACTAAAGCTCAATCTTTGGACTGCCGATAATATGGTTTGATTTGGTTAGCTTATCTTATGGCAATATATGGCAGAACCAAGGTCATCACAAAGTGATCAATCATTTCATAGACATCTAGAAGATTGCTTTATTAAGAAAGATTTTTTTTTTTGAAATCATCCTATCAAATTTTGATCAGCACTCTATCTACCGGCATAAAACTAGTTTGAGAAGGGATCAACCGATATATTAAGGGAACATTCTTCTTTGATTGCCACTTTGTTTGAGGATCATAATTATAAGTGCTTCAAATGCCAATAAAAGTAGTCTAGATCTTTATAGGTAAATAAGTTTTTCAACTTCTTTATTTATCTCTTATGTAGCTCGTTTAAGCATTGGACGCTCCATCTTCCTCTAGTCTGCTTGAGTGAGCGCACATACATTGGTGTGCGATAACTAGTTTTGAATTTTAATAAAATTAATTAATTATTTTAAAAAAGTTTAAAATATTTTTATTTGATATATGTTTTTTTATCTTATTTTAATTTTGAATTTTGAAATTAATGATTTTAAAATTTAAATTTAATTATATAAAATTAAAAATAGTAAAACTATGTTTTTTTATATAATTAACCTTGTCAATGCTCCTGCATTGCACGTGTACATAATAGATATATTCAAAAAAATTTACCAGATTAAATTGATACTTACCTGTTGTATTCATTGCTACCACCGAAATAAGAATAGGCAAAAACTTTGTGCCATTTAAAAGATGCGCAAATGCATGAATTAAATATATTTATAATTAAATATCATGAATTAAATATATTCATGAATATCATGAATTAAATATATTCATGAATATAGGACTTCTGGAGCCTTCGAATTTAAATGTAGCATCCATGAAATTGCCTATATAAAAACAAGCAAGCTAGCGTTCGAAGCATACCTCAATGACCCAGAGGACCAAATAGCCTAATGTCGTCGATACCGGGCACCGGCATGCTCGGAGCCCGTCGGAGAGGGTCTAGCCAAGGTTCTCATCGGCTTAAACCTTTTTCTTTCCCAAATTTATTCTTGTTGAGAGAAAAAGGGGGGAACCAGTTACTTTCATTCCCTTTCCCCCTCTCTTTAACCCTCCTCCCAAATAAAATAATTTATGACCTTCCCCTTTTCTCCATTCACCCCCCTCTGCTTCATTCATCACCTATAAATAGCTTGAAATTAGCCGACAAACCCTCTTCTCTCTCCTACTCCTACTCCGAGTCCTACCTTTCTTATTTTTGATCTAGAGTTGGCCGATGATCGATGTTGGTAGGTGGTGGGAACCGCTAGTTTTTGTTTGGCCGCGATTCTCATTTCAGCCACCAAGATGAACACCGGCAACCCATTTTGCCGGAGTTGGATGCTGCCTTTGATGGTCAGTAATGGAGGTCGTGAAGATCAGACATGGCTGATCTTGGGTAGCGTTTGAGAGATTGGAAGTCGGGCAAGGGAAACTATCGATCGGGATCTGGGTTGTGGATCTCCTTTCCCGCCGAGTGATGAATCTATTTCATCGTGCCTTGGGTGGTCGTCGGCCGGACTCATCATCTCCAGGGGAGACCGTTGCCGTAGCTGTCGCTTGAGCCAAATTTGGCCCTTGGTCGATGGGAGGAAGAAGACAATAATGTCTTCTTGGTTGGTTCGGCTGGGCTGGGTGAGGAGATGGGCCGACCGAGCTGTTGGGTCGGCTGAGCTAATGGGCTGGGTCGAGCTGATGAGTAGAAGGAAAAGTCTTTGTACACTGCCTTTGGTATAGCAAATCCTATGTGGGCTACACTGTCTCTCCTTATTGGTCCACGTGAATCCCATATGGCCTGACGCTGCGAGACAGGATAGTAGTGATACGATGTTACGTTTTGATCATGACGTCCATTAAAAGAGCTTCTGCAGTACGTGCACATAAGGCAAAGGACTATTTTACCCTCAAAAGAGACCTTGGAAAAGGATAACTTGGCTTTTCTTCTTTTTTTTTTTTCAAAGGCAGGCGGGTGTCGTTTCTTCTGTTCTGAATGTTGTTTCTTCTACTTACCCTAGTTGAAATATGAAGACACCCTAGTTATAGAGCTATAACACTCATTCTTGAACGAATATGCTTGACGACATAATTTGAGAAAATCGCTCGAGAAAAGATCTACGGCACCCCAGATTTAATTTTAAGACACTCTAGTTACAAACTTACGATACTCGGCTTAAAACGGATGCTGGAGAAAAGCCTCGCGATACCTTATAAGGAAATTGATCAAAAATTGGATTACGTCACCCCAATTAAAATATGAAGATACTCTAGTTACAGAGCTCGACACCCGTTCTTGAGCGAATATGCTTGACAACATAATTGGAGAAAATCACTCGAGAAAAGATTTACGACACCATAGATTTATGACTAAGACATCCTAGTTACAAAGCTACGACACCCATACTTAAAACGGGTGCTAGAGAAAAGCCTTTCGACGTCCTAGGAGGAAAATGACCAAAAATTGTTTATGACACCCCAGTTGAAATATGAAGCACCTAGGTATAGAACTATGACACCAGTGCTTGAACGGATATGCTTGATGACATAACATGAGAAAATCGCTCGAGAAAAGATCTACGATACCCCAGATTTAATTTTAAGACACCCTAGGTACAAACTTACGACACTAGGGCTTAAAATGAATGCTGGAGAAAAGCCTCGCGACACCCCAAGAGGAAATCGGTCAAAAATCATTTACAATACCCCATTGAATATAAAAATCCTAGATATAGAGCTATGACACCCGTGCTTGAACGGATATGCTTGACGATATAACGAGAGGAAATTGCTTGAGAAAAGATTTACGACACCCCAAATTTAATTTTAAGATACCCTAGTTACAAATTTACGACACTCGGGCTTAAAACTGATGCTGGAGAGAAGCCTCGCGACACCCCAGGAGGAAATCGGCCGAAAATCATTTACGATACCCAGTTGAAATATAAGACACCCTAGTTACAGAGCTACGACACCCATGCTTAAATGGATATACTTGACGACATAATAGGAGGAAATCACTTGAAAAAAGATCTACGATACCCCAGATTTAATTTTAAGACACCCTAGTTACAAACTTACGATACCCAGGCTTAAAACGGATGTTGAAGAAAAGCCTCGCGGCACCCTAGAAGAAAATTGGCTAAAATCATTTATGATATCCCAGTTAAAATATGAAGATACCCTAGTTACAAAGCTATGACACCCGTGCTTGAACGGATATGCTTGACGACATAACAGAAGAAAATTGCTTAAGAAAAGATCTACGACACCCCAGATTTAATTTTAAGACACCATAATTACAAACTTACGACACCTGGGCCTAAAATGGATGCTGGAGAAAAGCATCGCGACACCCAGAAGGAAATCGGTCGAAAATCATTTATGACATCCTAATTGAAATACAAGACACCCTAGTTACAATATACGACACCCATGCTTGAACGGATATGCTTGATGACCTAACAGAAAGAAATCGTCCAAGAAAAGATCTACGACACCCCAGATTTAATTTTAAAATACCCTAGTTATAAACTTACGACACTCGGGCTTAAAACAGATGCTAGAGAAAAGCCTCGCAACACTGCAGGAGGAAATCAGCCAAAAATTATTTATGACACCCAGTTAAAATATGAAGACACCCTAGTTACAGAGCTACGACACCTGTGCTTGAACGGATATGCTTGACAACATAATAGGAGAAAATCACCCAAAAAATGATCTATGCTAGCCTAGATTTAATTTTAAAACACCCTAGTTACAAACTTATGACACATGTGTTTAAAACGGACGCTAGAGAAAAGCCTCCCAACACCCTAGGAGGAAATCGACCGAAATTCGTTTACGACACCCTAGTTGAAATATTAAGACACCCTTGGTATAAACTTATGACATCACTATAATATATTTGAAATAGGCAAAAAAATTTTACGTCACCCTAGTTGTAATCCGATGACACTCTATTAAGTCAGCTATGCCACTCGTGTTAAAAAAGTTGGCTTCACGTGGCCGGACGGTATGGGTGCGAGGCAGTATAGTTGCGGATTCATGATATGATCGCACCGCTTTTGGCATCTTTTCACATAGAAGGTGTGTCGGTGTTCTTTCATCTTCCTCTGAGGGCAGCATAAAAGGGGCTGGAGAAGTTAATAATTGACTCCAATCATTCAAGATACAGGAGGATGTCGAGGACACTGTTAGACTTTGGATCGCCTACATGTTTGCCATGTTTTTGTCTCCAAAGACTAATCAAACATGTCCACGATATCTCATCCAGTACTTGAATGACTTAACCCAACTGGAGAGGATCGACTGGGCTTTCACAATCAAGGAGCTGATCGTTCTGGGTCTTCCAGAAGTCGCTGCTTGCTTGCGATCCTAGAAGCCGATCCACTCAAAGAGAGTAAATAAGGTTAGGAGGCAACCTCTCCTGTTCGGATGCTCAACAACATTGGTGGTAAGGATTATTGAGATGCAGAAAGAGTATCATTATTATAATTTTTTGTAAATATTTTATTTTTTTATATCACAAAATTATCATGTGCAGGCGTGGTTCCTCGAGCATACCTCAATAAGAGCCCTAGTATATCCCAATAAAATGCTCGACTGTTGAAGTGGTATAACAGCCAATTGAAGGTGCAGTCTTCAGATTGCCAACATGTAGCCTCACTACTTGGTAAGATAATCCATTGCTCGGTAAATATTTTTTTACTTAATTAATTATTATTAGTTTTAAATTAATTTATTTATCATCTTGCCTTGCTGTTGGAGGGAGCTACTATACCAATGGCACAAGAGCGCTGGCTTCTCACTCCATAGACAGTAGCATCCCTTGAACCAACAGAAAGTTGTGCAAGCTGTGCCGAGTTGAGGATTGAACTGGGGTGCGTTAAGAATCAACTCGATGTTAGGCATAGGCTTGCTATAGTTGAGAGCCTCCTCAGCTCATTGCTCAGAAAGGAGAGCAATGCAAGTAATGAGGAGGAGAAGACAGAGGAGGGGCATTCCTTGGAAGACCAAGAGGAGCCCAGGAATGCAGAAAAAGAGGAGGAGAAGAGGGAGGAGGAGCATTCCTTGGAGAGTCCAACTGAGCCTAAGAATGAAAATAAAGAAGAGAAGAAGAGGGAGGAGGGGCATTCCTTGGATTATCAAACTGAGCCTGGGAATGCAAATATAGAGGAGGAGAAGAGGAGGGAGGGGCATTCTATGGAGGGCCAAGAGGAGCCTAAATCCGAGGAAATAATTCTACATTCGGGACAACAAATTTTAAATATTATTTATCAAACCGCATGCTTATATAATATTAATAAAATAATATCAATTACTTTTGATAATGCATTTAATAATAATTCTGCTATTGCATTATTAAATAACTCTTTGCATCCTATTTTAGATGGATAATTATTTCATATTAGATATGCATGTCATATATTAAATCTTTCTGCTGCATGAACATAATTCAAGAGGTTATTTCAAAAATTAGAAATACAATTTCTTTTATTCATGCTTCAAGGTCAAGACTTCAAGAATTTAAACAATTATGTATAGATCATGGTAAATATTTTAAAAAATTTAAACTTGATGTAATAACTCATTACAACAGTACCTATACCATGATACATGATGCATATCCATATAAGAACTTATTAAGTACTATATTAATGATCGTGGATTAGGATTTACATTGACTGAAGATCAAATAGAAAGTCTATATATATTAGCTTAGTGGAAGAGTGTTAGAAATTAATATCCTATTAAGTCTTCCATTGCACGAGATATTTTAGTTGTGCCGATGTCTACAGTAGCATCGAATTGGCTTTTAGTGTAGGTCGACGTATTCTGGACAAAAAGAGAGTAGGATGACTGGTGAGACGGTCGAGATGCTTATATGCTTCAAAGATTGGTTGGATGCTGAGGCGAGGCTTCAAGATAAAGGTAGACATGACTTAACCAGTGAAGATGATGATGACACAAATACTACTGATGACTGATGAGTGAGTCATCTCTATTTTTATAATTATATTTTTATTTTTTAATTATTAAAGTGAGTCATCTCTTTTTTTCTCTATATTTTTTTCTCCATTCTTATTGTATTCTATTTTGGAGGTCAGGCCTAGCCCCCCTCCCTTTCTGTACCATTTTGATTTTAAATTAATAAACGGGTAGGGGTCTATGCCAAACCCTCCACCATTAAGGTGGCTTCATATTAATAATTTTTTTTATTTTTAATAAATTTTTAATTTATCAAAAAAAGATTTTTTTACAAAAATTTTTGATCAAGTCCTTATGGACAGCCATGCTAGGCATGGCCCACCTGGGCCGGCACGGCCCAGGCCCACATGGGCTTGTGCCGTGCTGTGCCAGGCATGGCCCACATGGGCTGGCATGACCCAGGCCCATGTGGGCCGTGCCTGGCATGGCACGGTGGGTCGGCATAGGCCCATCATGGGCCGTGCCGTGCTGGGCTAGAAAAAAATTTTCAAGCCCAGCATGGCATGGTTTATGGGGTTGTGTCGGCACGGTTCGGTACTGTAGCAGTACCGGCCATACCAGGCATGACCCATTTCGTGCCGGGCTGTGCTGTGCTATGGGCGGCACGGCCAGTGCCTACCTCTAATAAACTATCTAATAATTACAAGGTTAAAGGTCTAATCTATCATACTACGATCTATCTTTCTTAGGCATGTACCATATCCTGAGATCACGATACGTCGATAAAGGGTACATGTCGTGTATGCCAGATCAAAACCTCGATCAGAAAAATAACTCAAAAGATATAATAAAGAAGAGCATAACTTTTATTGCATAAAAATTAAGAACAAAAGAAAGATAAAACCTGATTACAGGCTTCTTCATCATCCCAAGTTGATGCATTGCTGCTACCAGCATTCCCTCCATAATTTTCTTCTCCTTGGCTTAAATACAATAATCTAAATAAAAGAAAAATAAAAAGAGCCATGTAGAAACTCTCCTCCCCAACTACTGCCTAAGGTCCTCCTTTTATTGAGCTCGTCTAGGGTTTCCTCCTAGTCAAAGTTGGAGTCAATCGGATCTTCAAGATCATTCAGATATTGTAAAAAAATTTCTCAGCCATCCGTTCAACATCACCTATGCACCGGGAATCATGCAAAATTATCTCTTTCTTCTATTTTGGGTAAACCGAGTCCTGATTTGAGTGTCGTTTACATCATTGGACTTTAAAAATTGAGCTCTTTCCATCTATAGGCTCCTTTCCTACAAACATCTCCAAAAATTGAGCTCTTTCCATCTATAGGCTCCTTTCCTACAAACATTCATAAAAAATATTAATTCTTAATAAATTTAAAGTAATTAATATTTATTTTAATAGTTCAATTTGGATAATAAATAGACTTATGACTGAACAAGCATATAATATCATATATCCAAGAGATTCCACCAAATCAAATTAATATTACTAGCGAAACGTTAAGAATTTAACAAGCATATAACATCAGATATCCAAGAGATATCCATGAGATTCTACCAAATTAAATCAATATCTATCAAACAAGTTCAGAATTTAACAAGCACATAACATTAGATATCCAATAGATTCCACCAAATCAAATCGATATCTATCCGCTTTATTTATTACAACCATGGAAGTTCAAAGGATAACTCTTTTTCTATGGGCAAAAGGCTCTCTGTTGGCCCAGATGGCAACCTAAGAGGGGGGGTGAATTGGGTTCTTAAAAAAAATTTAACTCTTTTTGTCCTTTGAAATCAATGGCCTAAGTAAATGTGCACAAGTGAATTGAAAGAATGAAATGTTAAGAACAAATAGAGAAGATAGAGGGAGAGATAAATGCACAGCAAACACAAAGATTTTATAGTGGTTCGGTGTATCCAACACCTACGTCCACTCCCAAGTAACACTTGGGTCCATACTATAATCCCACCGATTACAGTCGAGTTGTTTCACAAGCTCACAACTCCAACTTGTTGTTTTACCCGGGATCACAACGAACCCAGCCGGTTTTTCCCCGGGCTCACCAGCACACAACCCAAACCACAAGCTAACCTTACTTGTCCCGAGGTAAACTACCTCCACTAATTCAACTGCAATCATTAATCATATAAAATTTACTTGCATGTGATTCGGTCCTGCATCAGTTTGGTATCAGAGCATGGTTAGGGCTTGATTTTTAATTCATTATTATCAGTATATCATCTATTAATTAAATTGTTTCTACCTTCATACACATTAAAAAATTATAAAATTTAATTCTCTGGATTCATTATAATTTAAATATTTTTTATTATTTTTTAAGAATTTAATTAGATTTATAAATTAATTGCATGCCTGATTACTCACAGAAAATGTAAAAATTCCTAAGATTTTGTTAATCAAATTATTTCTGCCTGCATACACATCAAAAAATTAGGAAATTTATTTCTTTGGATTCAATATAATTGAAGGTATTTTTTATTAATTTTTGAGGATTTAATTGAATCTATGAAAAAAAAATTCTGAGATTTATTACTATTTATAGATTTCTGATTAGGATTTGTGTTTTGTATTTCATTCATCTGCATTAAAAATTTATATTTCTGACCTCTAGAAAAATTAGACTCTGCAGTTTGTTTGACCCAATCCAAAACCATAAAACCATTCCCACCTAACCCAACCACAAAACCATCATAAATTTCTGGTTTCTGTAGCGATATCAAATATGCTACTCCACATCTTTACCACCGTGTCCACCTTTGGAGGGATCAGACAGTAAATTCTTTCTTGTTCTATGCTCTATGGATCCAAAAAATATCTAATATATTATAACAAGCTAAGGTTTTTTTTTGGAACCACATGGATTTAAAAATTTATCTTATCTTTAATTTCAAATTAAAAATAATATTTTTAAAATTTAAATTTAATAATATAAACTTAGAAAAGGTATAAAATATTATTTTCATATTAATGTAATATAATTAAATATCAATCATACGATTATATTATAATAATATAATATATAATATAATATAATATAATGATTTTATATTTTAAAAATTATATTATAATTTAATTTGCATATTGTAACATAAAATAATAATAAACTATTATTATTGTGGTTGTAAAATATATGAAGATTTTGATATTATATAATAATGATCTAGGACTCTTGTAGCACATCAAATAGGTTAGTCATGGTTATCTAAAATTTTTACATAGCACACTAAACATTGTATTGTTAAATTATCGAAAACAAGTACATCAGATTAACAAATGTTCTAGTACATAATACTCCAAGTCATTTAAGAATAATTGCCATGAGTCACAAACTATGTCTGTTAATAAATTTAAAAATAAGTAATTAAACAATTCCCATGCTTTCTTAAGCTGCCATAGAATTGAACAAGCATATAATATTAAATATCATAGAGATTCCACCAAATCAAATCAATATCTACAAGTGAAAGTTAAGAATTTAACAAGCATATAACATTAGATATTCAAGAGATTCCATCAAATCAAATCGATATCTATCCGCTTTATTTATTACAACCATGCGAACAGAGGATAACCCCTTTCTCTTAGCAAAAGGCTCTTTATTAAATATATTCATGAAATCCACTTTTTGAGCCTTTGAATTTAAAGGTCCACGCCACCCATACCTAAAGAGCCCCATGATAATGCCTAAGTCTACCTGATGGGCCAATTAATCCATTAGTCAATCAAAATTATGTGACTAAAAATTTTAATGAAAGTTAATTGATGGTAAGTGAACTTGAGTTATAAGCACATAATACTTTCTTTTTCATCCAATATGGAACTATTTTTGGGGTGTTACAATCTCTCCTTCTTATAATTGGTGCGGGCACCAGGATCAGGCAGAGGATTCATAATCCTTGTGGATATCTGATTAGATTTGTAGGATTTGATTCAGTTGGAAACTAGGTTTATTTTATTTTATTTTAATTTGGGTCCAATTTTATTTTTGTTTGGGCATTTGAGTCCTGTCTTTTGAGTTGGTACTCTTTATTAGGGTTTGGGTCATATTGAGTCAGCTCATTATGAGCTTGGGTAAATTTGAGTCCTCTAGTCCAGTTGGTCTTATATGTGTTCAGTCCAGTTGGTATTGTATTAAGTTTATTCAGCTTACAGAGGAGACACCAGTATTGGAGCAAAAGACAAGGCCATCACAGTCAAACAGAGCAGCTGCTAAATTTAAGTTGGCACCACACCTACATAAGAAGTCACATGTCAGCCACACACTTGCCACCCTCCAACACAAGCATTCCACATGCCACCAAGTAGAGCAAGCAGGTCAACAAGATAAGCCTCAATCTCCCAAATCATGCAACCCTATTTGGAAGAATTTCAGCCCAAAGAAGCAATAAAGGGATGCCCTTTATTGCCCATAAATTACCTTTTTTGAAAGGAATTTGTATGGCATGAAGTTTTTTTTCCTAATCTAATCCACACTTTAGAAAGAAAGTGGACACCCTTTTTCTTTCCATATCTATATTTACTTGGGTCCTAAGTCTCTTGCTCTATAAAAGAGACCCTCTTATATGAATTATGGATCTTTAATTATTAATCAATCAATCCAATTTTGATTTATTGTGAGTTTTATTATTTGGTTCTCTGATGCTCTTAATTCCCTTCTCCTGTGCATGCCAACATCCTAATCTCCAGAAGAAACCCTGGCCGTTACCCTTGTTTTCCTCTATTGGATGCCCAAGAGCCTCTTGGCCGCCCTCCTTCTCTACTTCTTTCTTGCCTCTTTGCCTCTAATCTGACTTTTCTCTCTTGTTCTTTAACCCTTGATGGTGTTCTTATAGGTCCCTCAGTAACCACGAATCCAGGATTCAAGGTGATCGCCATCCAGGTTAGTGGATACTTAGCCGCAAATCCATGGGCTCGGGGCTTGGTCATCCAAGGTGCATCCGCCAGGCAGAGCGATCCCTTTAGCATCTCGATCTTCTCATCCTGCTAGGTACACCCCTCTAATCTGTTAGTAGCTTTATTATGGGAGAGCAAACCCTACCGAGGCTTCTTAGCCTCGACGGTCTTTCTTCTTTACTTTTTTGTGAAATTATTTTGCGTGCGGAGTTATTTTGAGTTTTTCTGAATCCCTCTTAGGCTATTACTTTGGAAGACTAATCAACTACAATCAGTAATCATATAAAATTTACTTGCACGCAAATCGATCATGCATCAGTTTAGTATCAGAGCATGGTTAGGGCTTGATTTTTTAATTCACATTATTATCAATATATCATCTGTTAATTAAATTATTTTTACCTTTATATACATAAAAAATTATGAAATTTATTTTTTGGATTCATTGTAATTTAAAGTATTTTTTATTATTTTTTAAGAATTTAATTAGATCTGTGAATTAATTGCATGCCTAAAAACATAAAAATTCCTAAGATTTTGTTAATCGAATTATTTCTATCTGCATACACATTAGAAAATTACAAAATTTATTTCTTTGGATTTTTATAATTTAAAGTATTTTTTATTTTCTAAGAATTTAATTCGATCTATGAATTAATTGCATGCCTAAAAATATGAAAATTTCTAATATTTTGTTAATCAAATTATTTCTGCCTGCATACACATCAGAAAATTACAAAATTTGTTTCTTTGGATTTGTTATAATTTATAGTATTTTTTATTTTTCTAAGAATTTAATTTGATCTGTAAATTTTTTTTTGAGATTTATTGCTATTTATAGATTTTTGGATTAGGGTTTATGTTTTGCATGTCATTCATCTGTATTAAATTACTCTTAAGGGCTCTCATTGATGTCAGATAAGGGAGGGATTGAGACCCCTTCCTTGACCCAAAATAACCACCTGTGCATTTTTATCCCAAGTCTCTAATCTAAAACTGAGTAGCAACTTAATTGATATTTGCCCTAGAGGGCTAAGGACACTAACAGTCGTCTAGTATACTGGAGGAGACTAATATGAATCAATCTGGCGTGTACTCTAAAATTGATGTCTAGAAGGGAGGTCAAATGTCAAACGACTTAAGAGGAGTATTAGGGTAATTCTAATTAGGCACCTGCAATTTACGGAATGAGCCCCCCTCCTCCCATCTGTCCCAACTAGCCAATTAAAGAGTTACTGTTAGATTGGCTTGCATTAAGCCAAATCCTTTACTCTGGATGACTAGGTCTAGCATATCGTAGTTTGACTCAGTCTGAGTATTGTGTGCTTGATTATGCTTGCATGTGCACTAGATCAGGAGCATCTTTTCATTTGTCACCACCTCCATTATAGGCTGAACCCATGGCTAATCAAAACATTGGGGATCACTTAAGGATCATCACTGAACAACTAGCCCGAATGAACCAAGAAATCAAGCAATCTGAGGCTAGATTAGGGTCCAGGCCCATGGCTAATCAAAACATTGAGGATCACTTAAGGATCATTACTGAACAACTAGCTTAAATGAACCAAGACATCAAGCAATCTGAGGCTAGATTAGGGTCCAGGTTTGATCAAGTTGAAACTAGGTTAGGCATCCTAGAAGAAGCCATTTTCAGAGAGGGCCACCCTATCATAGATCAGAGGCTACCAAGAGCCCTAGCCTATATCCAGGACCTACCCAGTACTCAGATCCCCGCTAGACTTACTCGAGTCGACCCAACACTAGCCGACCCAGTACAAGCCGAACCGAGTTGAGTCGACCCCAGAATAGTACCCCTATACCCAGAGAGAGGATAAGGGCAAATTTGTAGAGGTCTAGAGAAATCCCAAACTTTAGATCAAATGCTTTAGATGCAACAAACCGAGACATATGATCAGCCAGTGCCCAGTCAGATCCCTTCATATAGATGAGTTACCTGAGACTGAATCTGAGCCCCTAGTTGAGCCTGAGGGAGAGGTCTATAAGGCTGATACACATCTAATAGATGAGTACGATGGAGAGGAGGAAATATTTAATTCTGAAGATCTACTAGGAGTGGTTAGATGTATCTTGACCCGACTCAAACTAAGGACCAGGAAGATTGGTGTAGGACTAACATCCTACAGACTTTTGTTAAGATATGGGATAAGGTGCTCAAGATAATAGTGTTAGAGGAAATATGTCCTATAGCCAATCGTCTAGCTTATAGACGGTTGTGATTCATTGTACATGATTTATTTGATTAATAAAAGTTATTTTGGCAGTACAACATATTTTTATCTTCATATTTTTCATCTTCAATAGAACTCTTATATGTTGTAGTCCTTAGAATTACATTTATTCGAGAAAAGAGGAATTATCGAGTAATTATTAAATGGGTTCACGACCAAATGATACATTATTACCTAGGACAATAACGTAGTCAAGTATAGGTCGTTGTGTGCCATATATGTTGGTTTGTCCTCTTAAACCAAGAGTGTATGATATTAGTATGGCATAAAGGTGAGTGTAGGAGTACATTCACTGAACATTGGCTCACCTCTGTTGAGTACTCTACTGTCAAGGGTATCTCACAGAAGGGCAATGGGTATAAGTGTCCCTTTGACCTGAGACTATCATGGTGACTTAGTAAGTAACTCACTGTACTTAGGCGCTGGACTACCTAGATTTCTAATCCAGTGACGGAAGGTTACTGGGTATAGTTAAGTACTTATTAAATCAGTGATGAGTTAAGATGGAATTGTTCACTCTAAGTATATAGTTAATACTCGTTTGTGTTTTAATTTTGCAAAACCTTGGTCAGGGTAATCCATGTGAGGAGTCACAGGATTGTACATGTTGAAACACACTTAGATGTTTTTGAAAGTTGGCAGTGAACTCTAAATTCATCTTGAGTATTTGGACAAGGGGATGAATTATACGGTAACCATAGCCTAGGTTCTTGAATATTGCTTTGCATACATTCGGTCTATTCGGACGTCGGGTACCATTGCTAGATGGTCACATCGATTGGTATAGGAAGTGTTCCTATGCTACCGACTTAGATTCAAACCTATGGAGTCATGCACATAGTCAGGCGACCTAGAGATAGGCTTAATCCATAATCTAAGTGGGACTTGGTCATATGGGTAATACCAAGTTTGTACTAGCAATGTCTAGCTAGCACTGGGCATTAGTGGTAGTACTTATTCTGAAGATGAACTTGAGTTAGTTTGTAACTCAAGTAATTTTTGGGATTTATTCAGACCCATTATGGGATAGGACTTGAACCATAGACCAATGGTTGGTTTGACGATAGAGTGGTTTAGATCTGGTTTCAAAGTGGTTTGAATCGGATATCCAATATAGCCTATGATCATTTATTTATGAATTTTGAAATCATAAATTACTTTAAATTGGAAATTAAATAAGTCCAATGCGAAGTACCATGGGTTCTTCCGGATTTCAATTTGGACTTCAAACAGATTTAATCTAATTATTTTCGTATTTATACATATTTTAAATATTTTTATATTATCGTAGCCAACGAGACTTTAAAACTTTAGAAAATTTACGATTACCATTTTATGTAAATTATGATTCTGCCATTCCGTTTAAATTACGGTTTGTCTGGCGTAAATTTGAAACTTCATATAAATTATGATTTTGCATTCCGATAACATGAATTTAAAATTTTATTTAAATTGCGATCTTACCATTGAGATGATATAAATTCATAAATTTATTTTATAAAATTTTCTTTACGCGTTGACAACGCATGAACGCCTGTAACCCATCTCTTTCGAAGATCGAATATTATCGTATCGTAAAATAAATTCAAAAGGTTGTTTTGGTTGTTTTACGATGGGTTTATTTAAGAAACTTTTCTCAACTTCGAGGATGAGAGTAGTAGAGAAAGAATAGTCCAAAAATCGAAGAAGTCTAAGAGGAGAGGGTCTTGGAGAAGTTCTCCATCCCTTCTGATTCCATATTCCCTGTCTCAAGGTTTTCTGGCATGCGTACAAAATAGAGGAGTGGCACGCGACTCTCGCAAGGCATCAAGAGAAAACTATTCACAGGAGATTAGATGTACATCCAGTTTCTGCATCAGGCAGGTATAAAATTTAATTTTAAATTTTGCATGCTTTCAATTACAGATATACATGACGTATTTTATAAATTTAAATAGATTAAATTAAAATAAAATACATGCATACAAATAAACCTGAGATCCTGGGGCATCGTAAAATCAATTTTTCCTACAAATAGTTGATAGCGGGAGTTGTGTCAATGTCGTTTCTACCAATATAGTTAAATCATTAGGATTAACCATAGTTCCTCATCGTAGTCCCTATAAGGTCTCGTGGGTAATTTCACCTCTATCTTAATCAAGTCTAGATGCCAAATACTAATCAAATTACAAAATTATGAAGAAAAGATCGAGTGCGATTTAATTCCTATGGGTGTTAATAGTATTATATTAGGTCGACCTTGGCTTTACGATCACGATGCCACCTTGTTTGGTTGATCCAACATCTGCTCTTTTAAACACAATGGAAACAAGTATGTAATACATCCAGTTCCACCTAGGGACCCAATCAAGAAAGGATCTAGTAGCCTTAAGGATAGCAAGCCAAGAGTTAATCTGATTAAAGCTAAGAAATTAGAAAAGGACATCTTTGAGGGTAACTCTATTTGGATTTTGACCACTAAAGAGATTCGTAAATTAGTCCAAAAGGAACAACCCCTAGAAGTAATTGAGACCCTAGAGGAATTTAAGGATGTATTCCCTGAAGAGTTGCCTGATCAGTTACCATCCTTGAGAGATATCCAACATGCCATTGACTTGATCCCAGGATCCACCTCCCAAACCTTTCCTATTATAGGATGAACCCCACTAGCATCAAGAACTACAGAAACAAGTGAAAGAATTACTTAGGAAAGGATTCATTAGGGAGAGCTTAAGCCCTTGTGCAGTTTCTGCACTCTTAACCCCTAAGAAGGATGGTACCTGGAGAATGTACGTGGACAGTAGGGCCATCAACAAAATTACTATCAAATATAGGTTTTCTATCCCCAGATTAGATGACATATTAGACATGATGGCGGGTGCCACCATCTTTTCCAAGATAGACCTTAAGAGTGGTTACCATCAAGTTAGAATTAGACCAGAGGATGAGTGGAAGACTGCATTTAAGACTAGAGATGGTCTATTTGAATGGGTTGTGATGTCTTTTGGGCTTTCAAATGCACCTAGTACATTTATGAGAATCATGACCCAGGTCCTGAAAGAGTACACAGGAAAATTCTTAGTGGTCTATTTTGATAATATATTAATTTATAGCAAGACCAAAGAGGACCATCTTATCCATCTCAGATTAATCTATCAGACCCTTAGAGAGAATAGCCTTTATGCAAACCTTAAAAAGTATGATTTCATGATGCATAGGTTTATCTTTCTAGGTTTTGTAGTAACCCCAGAAGGTATCTTAGAGGATCTGAAAAGGTTAGGTCGATTGTAGAGTGGCCAGTACCCATGAATGTCCATGATGTTCGTAGCTTCCATGGCCTAGCAACCTTTTATAGGAGATTCATTAGGGGACTTAGCACCATCATCGCACCCATCACTGATTGTATTAGGAAGGATAATTTTGAGTGGACTAAGTTAGCTAATAAGGCCTTCCTAAAGCTTAAGGATAGGATGACTCATGCACCCATACTTAGACTTTTAAACTTTTCTAAGGTGTTTGAGGTTGCGTGCGATGCGTTGAGAATCGGCATAGGTGGAGTGTTAAGCCAAGAAAATCACCCCATAGCTGTCTTTAGTGAAAAACTAAATGAAGCTAAACATAAATATTCCACCTATGATAAGGAATTCTATGCGGTAGTACAGGCCCTTAAGTATTGGAGATATTACTTGCTACCGCAGGAGTTTGTTTTATTTTCTGATCATAAGGTACTCCGATTTCTGAACTCCGAAAAGAAGCTCAATTCTAGGCATGGAAAATGGGTTGAATATATTCAGGAATACACTTTTGTCCTGAAACACCATGCCGAGGTAGAAAATAAGGTAGCAAATGCCCTAAGCCGTAAGTCTTTGTTATTGAGTACTGTTAACACCGAAGTTATAGGGTTCAACCAGATAAAAGATGAGTATGAGACTTGCCCTGACTTTGGAGAAATTCATAAGACCCTTCAACTAGGACCATCCAATACCAATGGAGATTATACCATCCAGGATGGTTACCTTTTTAGAGGCAATAGACTTTGTATCCCTAGGATATCACTTAGAAGTTCCTAGTATGGGAAACGCACGCTGGGGGATTAGCTGGTCATTTTGGAAGAGATAAGACTATCCTAGCAATAGAGGACCAATTTTATTGGCCAGGATTAAAAAGGCTCGTTGCCATGATAGCAGTCTGATATCGAACTTGTGTTGTTGCAAAACAACAGAAATAGAACACCGGTCTATATACTCCTTTGCCAGTGCCTGATCATCCTTGGCAATACCTTTGTATGGACTTCATTCTAGAATTACCTAAGACCCAGAAGAAGCATGACTCCATCTTTGTAGTGGTTGGTAGGTTCTCTAAGATGGCACACTTCATCCCTTGTTCGCAAACCTTTGACGCATATAGGGTAACCCGACTTTTCTTAGACAGTATGGTTAAGCTCCATAGCCTACCCAAGACCATTGTTTCTGATAGGGATGCTAGGTTCATTAGCTACTTTTGGAAAATGTTATGGCATCTGTTATGAACCAAACTTAATTTTTCTACAGCCTTTCAACCCCAAATGGATAGGCAAACTAAAGTGGTGAACCATAGTCTAGGAAACCTTCTTAGGTGCCTTGTAGGCGAATACCTAGGGACATGGGATCTATTGCTATCTCATGCAGAGTTCACCTATAACAGCTCAGTGAACAGGTCTACGGGCAAGAGTCCACTTGAGATAGTCCATGGGTACAAGCCTAAACTGTGGTTACCAACGCTACCTGATCTGATGGCAGGGTTGCTCCAAATCCGACGATTCATGGATTACTCGAGAGAACTTGCAATGCCTCGACCCAGACCTCCTAGAGAGCTACCAAAGCTAGAGCAACCTATACTCGACAGGGTCGAGTTCCTCCCACTCCGAAGAATTGGTACGGGCACCAAGATCAGGCAAGGATTCTTAATCCTCTATGGATATCTGATTAGGTTTGTAGGGTTTGATTCAGTTGGAAACTAGGTTTATTTTATTTTGTTTTAATTTGGGTCTAATTTTATTTTTGTTTGGGCATTTGAGTCCTATCTTTTGAGTTGGTACTCATTATTAGGGTTTGGGTCATATTGAGTCAGCTCATTATAATCTTAGGTAAATTTGAGTCCAGTCCAGTCCAGTTGGTCTTATATGTGTCCAGTCCAGTTGGTATTGTATTAAGTTCATTTAGCTTACAAGAGGAGACATCAGTATTGAAGCAGAAGACAAGGCCATCATAGTTAAATAGAGCAGCTACTGAATTCAAGTTGTCACCACACCTACATAAGAAGTCACATGCCAGCTACACACCTGCCACCCTTCAGCATAAGCATTCCACATGCCACCTAGCAGAGCAAGCAGGTCAACAAGATAAGCCTCAATTCTCCAAATCATGCAACCCTATTTGAATGAAGTCCAGCCAAAGAAGCAGCAAAGGGATGCCCTTTATTGCCCATAAATTGCCTTTTTTGAAAGGGATTTGTATGGCATGAAGTTTTTTTCCATGTAATCTAATCCACACTTTAGGAAGAAAGTGGGCACCCCTTTTCATTCCATATCTGTATTTACTTGGGCCCTAAGTCTTTTGCTCTATAAAAGAGACCCTCTTGTATGAATTATGGATCTTTGAATTATTAATCAATCAATGCAGTTTTGAGTTATTGTGAGTTTTGTTATTTGATTCTCTAGTGCTCTTGATTCCCTTCTCCTGCGTGTGCCAACTTCCCAATCTTCAGAAGAAACCCTGGCCGCCGCCCTTGTTTTCCTCTATTGGACACCCAAGAGCCTCTTGACCGTCCCTCCTTCTCTACTTCTTCCTTACCTCTTTGCCTCTAATCTGACTTCTCTCTTATTTTTTAACCCTTGGATGGTGTTCTTGCAGTCCCTCAGTAACCACGAATCCAGGATTCAAGGTGATCGCCATCCAGGTCAGTGAATACTTAGCCGCAGATCCACGGGCTTAGGGCTTGGTCATCCAGGGCGCATCCGCCAGGCAGAGCGACCCCTTCAGCATCTCGATCTCCTCATCCTGTCAGGTACACCCCCTCTAATATGCTAGTAGCTTTATTATGGGAGAGCAAGCCTTACCGGAACTTCTTAGCCTCGGTCGTCTTTCTTCTTTACTTTTCTGTGGAACTATTTCACGTGTGAAGTTACTGTGAGTTTTTCTAAATCCCTCTTAGGCTATTAATTCGGAAGACTAATCAACTACAATCAGTAATCATATAAAATTTACTTGCATGCGAATCGGTCCTGCATCAATAATGCTGTTTTTTTTCATTAACTATTTTTAGAATGTTACAATCTTTTCTTCTTATAATGTAACGTTCTTGTAGCATGCCCAAGCTAGCTAGAATCTACTTTCAAACTGAGTCGTTTGCCACAAGTTAGCCAAAATCTATTTGAATCGAATCGTTGGTACTGCAATGATAGCTTCACACCATGACAGAATTCTATCACTATTCCAAAGGTAGTCTTTTTTTATGCCCACCAACTTTCATACACTCACATATGCTATGATATTGTTACTATTTGTAACACCTCAAACCCATTGCTAATCCAATTAACCTGTTAATGGGCCAAAACCACATGATCCTAAAACTCAAGTATTTCCACACACTTAGGTTGGCTTTGATACCATTTACAATGCTTCAAGTCAATTTGTTGAACTAATTAATCTGTTAGCGGATCAAAATTATATGATCCAAAAATTTGAATAAAAATTAATTAATAAAATATAAACTTGAGTTATTATAAATTTTGAATTTAAAATTATTTTTGGGATGTTGCACTAACCCTAAAAGGGCTTTATCCACCCTACGACATCCCGAGAGGACGATGTATGACAAGGCCCATGTTTGCATATGAAAGAAGCACTATGCACACCGGACAACATTAGGGACCATGTGGCGGAGATGGTGAAGCCCAGAGCACAGCAATTCTAGAGAGAAACATGCATTATTTTGTGCTCTTCATTTCAAAGTTTACCCTTAATCATTCAATTCCATTACAAAACCACCGTAGCAATAATATCTATCTTAACCAAATTGGCCTTGGTAGGATTGTCAATTCTCTTTCTATATTTGCATTGAAGATCCTGGTATCCCAGTTTTCCATAGAAGTAGTAGTTTCCTTTGTTTTTTAAGGTAGTGCTCTAGTTCTTTTATTTTAGATTAAAGGGCTTTTTACCTTTGGGTTGAGCTTTGCCAGGCTTAAACTCCACCGAAAGGCCGACTTGCCCAAAGTCAAGGTTTATTCGAAGAGTCAAGGCCAACCTATCAAGGCTAACCTGAAGAGTCAAGCTCAACTTGATGAGTCAAGGCCAATCGGATCAAAATCAAGACCAACATAAAGAGTTAAAATTAATTTGAAGAATCAAGCTCAACTTGAAGAGTTGAGGTTAATTTATCCAAAATCAAAAAATTAATTAACCATAAGAGCCATGGCCAACCTAACTAAAATCAACTAACCTAAAGAATCAGGGCCATCTTATCAAAATCAGCCAACCTAAAGAGTTAAGGGTAACTTAAGCTAATTTTGGCTTTTATCGAACAAGATCAGTTATTAAAAATTAACTTAAAAATATAAGCAATGTCTAGGCTCGACAGAAGGGTGGCAGCAAAACAACAACAAAAAATTCTACCAAAATAGCCTGATCAATGAAGAGAAAGTCGATCGAAGACCTTGGAAAGTATCCTAAAATCTTGGTAAGTTAAAGGTAGACCATAGCCCAATTAAGGGTTGTCCTCCTCATAAGGCATAATTCCCATGAACATCCTTAAAGTGTTCCAACTACTCTCGAAGCTAACCTCAATTTGCAAAGCTTTTTCGAGTATGGGTACCGATCTTAATTGATAAAGCTTTCTCAGTCTGAGCATCAAACTCAATCAGTAAAGCTTCCTCAAGTTTAGCATTGACCTTGGTTGGTAGAACTTCATCAAGTTTTAAGCATTGACATAAGAGTTTTGGCATTAGGAGTCACCTTCAACAACTATCCAAGCTGATTTAAGATCGATGAATAATTTTTTCAAGACGCAGATTTGACATAAAAGTTAGCCAACCTAATATCAGTGACGCTTCAAGACTGGCCATTGCTCATGAATCGTTGAGCTCGACCTAAGCTGACAGTCTAAGATGATCAAATTAACCTATGTCTGTTACTCATTGAGCTTAGTTTGAAGATAACTTTCATAAGATTACTAGATCATCGGAGAAGAGACAAATGGGCCTGAGATATATTAGTTAAACAAAGGTCTTAGCTACTATTATGACTTGAGTACGAACTGAAGCTCAACCTTCAAAAATGGATGGCAGGTAGTATGGTCTGATTTGGTTTGCTTATCTTATGGCGATATATGATAGAATCGGAGGTCATTACAGAGTGATCAGTATCACATAGACATCTATATGAAGGAAGAGAGCTTTATTAAGAAAGATTTTCTTTTTAGGAAACATCAACCTAGCAAACTTTGATCAGCACTCTACTTACTAAGAAAGCATAAAACTAGTTCGAAAAGGTATCAACCGATATTTATTAAGGGAATATTCTTCATTGATTGAACTCATTTGAGGATCATAATTATTAGATGTCCCATATAAGAGTCCAACTCTAATTATAAGTCCTTTAGATGCCAATAAAAGTAGCCCAAGTCTTCATAGGTAAATAAGTTTTTCTTCTTCATTGTTTAGGTTTTGGGTAGCTCTTCTTTCTTCCTCTATATTATTCGAGCGAGCACACATCTCATCTGTTCCATTAGAATGTGGTAACTACTTTTGAACTTTAAACTCAACTCAACTCAACTCAACTCATTGAAGCCTTTTCCCAACTACATGGGGTCGGTTACATGAATCTGCTTCCTTCACTCTGCTCTATTCAGGATCAAATCGATATTTAAATTATAAATAGTTATATCTTTTTAATTATTTTTATCCATGTTAGTTTAGGTCTATCTCTACCTTTATCCTTATCATGAATTGTTGAAAGATCACTCTTTCTAACTGAAGCATCTAAAGATCTATTTATATATGTCCAATCCATACTACAAAAAAGTTAAGTTTTTATGGCGAACTTATTACGACAATATATTTTTATCACGGCGAAATCAAAATTAAATTTGCCGTAATAACTATTTGTTATGACAAAAATATGTTTCATTGTTAAAAACTCCTTTATAACGATGAAATAAATTTTCATCGTTATAATTAAAGATTTTTATAAAAAAATTATTTTTTTTCATAATATTACGGTTAAACTTTTTTTTTCCGTAATAATTAGATTTATTATGGTAAAATATATATTTCACCATAATAGGTTTAGATTTTATTTTTCTTTTTTTTGCGCTATTACGGTAAAAAATAACTTTTCTATAATAGGTTAAGATTTTATTTTATTTTTACATTTTTTTGTAATATTATGGCAAAAATTATTTTTTACTGTAATAATTAGATTTATTGTGGCAAAATATAAATTTCTCCATAATAGGTTTAGATTTTGTTTTATTTTTATTTTTTTGTGCTATTATGGCAAAAAATAATTTTCACCATAATAGGTTAAGATTTTATTTTATTTTTCATAATATTATGGTAAACATTATTTTTCACCGTAATAATTAGATTTATTATGGTGAAATATAATTTTGCCATAATAGGTTTAGATTTTATTTTTATTTATATTTTTTGCGCTATTATGGCAAAAAATAAATTTTGCTGTAATAGGTTAATATTTTATTTTTTCTTTATTCTATTACGGTGAAACAATATTTTTGCTGTAATAATTAGATTTATTACGATAAAAATTATGGTTCATCGTAATAGGGTAGATTATAATTTTTTATTTTTTTTGTGCTATTACGATGAAAAATAAATTTCACCATAATAGATTAAGATTTTATTTTTTTTGTAATATTACAACAAAAATTATTTTTTATAGTAATAATTAGATTTATTATGATAAAATATAAATTTCACCATAATAGGTTTAGATTTTATTTTTTTTGTTTTTTTGCACTATTATGGTAAAAATAATTTTTGCCATAATAGGTTAAGATTTTATTTATTTTTATTTTTTCTTTGTTCTATTACGGTGAAACAATATTTTTGTCGTAATAATTAGATTTATTATGGCAAAAATTATGGTTCACCATAATAGGGTAAGATGAAAATTTTTTATTTTTTTTGTGCTATTATGGTGAAAAAATAATTTTTGCTGTAATAATTAGATTTATAACATGATATTTAAATGTCATTGTAATATGTTAAGATTATTATTTATTTATTTTTGTTCTATTACATTAAAATAATATTTTATCCTAATAATTAGATTTATGATGATAAAAATTATTGTTCACTTTTTAAATTTCTTTTTACATTATTACGATGAAAAAATAATTTTTACCATAATAAGATCACATCCACCCGCGTAATAATATTTTCCCACATTTTTTCTCTTTTCCTTGAAACCCTCCCGCCGCAATTTTTTCTCTTCCTGAAACCTCGCTCCCATGCCGCAAATCCGAGACTCCATCGACTCCCACGAGCTCCTCTCCGCCGTCAACCCCAAGACCTCCCCTCTCCACCTTCATCTCTTCAGGTGCCCTGATCTCTGCTGCTAGTCCGATCTAATGGATTCTTTTTCTTACCCAAAATAGCTATTATAGAAAGAATTTGAGAGGAGGATTCTTGATGCTCGCAGTTTTTGGCGTGCAGGACGTGGAGTTTGGGTGGTGAAGGAGTGGCTTTTGGGATGGACGAAGGGAGGGCCACGACGGATGCCACCTCTGGGCGGATGGCCTTCGAGCCCATACTTGAGGAGGGGGTTTTCCAGTTCAATTGCTCGGGGAATGATAGAGATGCGGCGTTTTTGAGCTTTTCTTTCGTTGATCGCAAGGCAAGGGAGACTCCGATCGCGGTTCATAAGGTGCCGGAGTATGTTTCTTTGATTGAACGTGTTCATGGTAAGCAGATGGTCAAGATTCATGTTTGTTATATATATACATATACATATATATACATATACATATACATATACATATACACACACATATACATACACACATACATATATACATACATACATACACACACACACACACACATATATATATATATAAAGGGGTAAAATCGCTATTGCATTGATAACCGTGCGAAGGGGCTAAGATCAGCCCCATCCCCCGACCGCTACACTATGCCCATAAAGAACGAGCTAACTAGTGTGTCCAGCGGGTCGAGCAACACATAGCTCGGTTTTCCCGGGCAATCCATAGCTCGGTTCCCCCAGGCAATCCATAGCTCGGCTTCCCCTGAGCAACCCATAGCTCGGTTCCCCCGGGCAATCCATAGCTGGCTTCCCTGAGCAATCCATAGCTCGGTTCCCTCGAGCAACCCATAGCTCGGCTCCCCCGGGCAACCCATAGCTCGGCTCCCTCGGGCAACCCATAGCTCGTTCCCCGAGCAACCCATAGCTCGGTTTCCCCGAGCAATCCATAGCTCGGTTTCCCCCGAGTGACTCATAGCTCTGTTCCCCCGAGCAACTCATAGCTCGGCTCCCCGAGCAACTCATGGCTCGGCTTCCACAAGCAACCCCCGAGCAATCCATGGCTCGACATGCACCTCCGCGAAACCTGGCGCGGGAGAGCCCAAGTCTAGTGTAACCGAATCCCAAACAAAGAATCATATCAAGGAGTGGTCTAGGATCTACAATAACGGCCTAGGACCTATGCAGTCATCGGATCTCAGGCCATCAAAGAGCTCTCCCATCCATTGATCCTCCAACAGACAAGATACGGATCCCATCGGCTTCACAACAGCTTAAATTGAATCATCTCCGTATCCCAACAACCTTCGAACCTTCCAGAAGGTGCTCAAGATTCAGGTGATTGCCTATAAATATGACACTCTAGATTCTCTCAGGTACGCGCACAACCCCGTACATAGCTCTTGGCTCACTCTCACTCTCACTCTCACTCTCTCTCTGTTACTGCTTACCCTTCTCCTTCTTCGCCGTCGGCGCTCCCCATGAGCTTCCGATTGGCCACCCCTGGAGGGACTCCCTAGAGAGATCCTTCTCCTCATTTTATTGATCATCGATCCCCACTGACTTAAGCGTCGGAGGGTCTTCCACGGAAGGCCATCCCAATGCCTCTCATGTGAGGACTTCTGTGCAGGTTTGCCCAGGAGGAAGTCTGATCAGGAGATCGATCGTGCCTGAGTTGGAGGACAGATCCTGGTGGCAACAGATTGGTGCTAGAGGAAGGGCTTCAAGTCCCATTAAAACTTAAAGAAAGGAGATAAGGATCTCGATCCAGAAGAGAACCTCTCCAATGGCTAATCGAAGAAGGGCAACATCTGAGGCCCAAGACCAGGTCACCTCCCAAAGACCTGATCCGATGAGTAGCGTGGCGTCGTAGCCGCCACCCGTTGAGACCCCGTCGCCACCAGCCATCTCGGTGACCTAGGATCAGTTCGCCACGCTGGTCCAGCAGGTCCAAGTCCTGACCTATCTGGTTCAGGAGCGCCTTGCAACTGCCCCTGCTCCACACCTTCCTGAGGAGGCCGCAGCCCATTTCTCTCCGGCCGCCTCTTCTTCTGGTCCGCATGGAGTCTTGGACCCCCCACACCGACCCAAGAAGGATAGACCAGTCCCACGAGGGGCTGCAACAGGGATCCTCCTAGATCTCGGCAAGCCTGGTCCCTCTCTCCGGTGTCCTATCGCCATGATTCAACGCCATCCCCGTGCTCTCCTCGCCCAGTACCTCCTCTTATATATGAAGAAAAGATATGTCGACAACTCTGGGAGATGCGTCAGGAGCTGGACGCCGCCAAGCAGGCTCATCCGCCTCAGCCCAAGGCAGAGCAGGGCATCCCTTTCTCCAAAGGGATCATGGAGAAAGTGATTCCCTCCCATGTTAAGCTGCCTGCCATTGAGCCCTACCATGGCTCCTTTGATCCGGATGATCATCTCAGTAGCTTCCGGTCAATAATGATGTTCCATGGAGCATCAGACGCGATCCTCTGCCGTGCCTTCCCTTCCACCCTCAGAGGATCTGTCCGAACCTGGTTCAACGCCTTAAAACTGGGTTCGTTGATTCATTCGACAAGCTGAGCCGTCTTTTTATTGGCCAGTTCGTCAGTAGCTGCCGTCATCAATGAAGATCCGACTCCCTCTCTAAAGTTAAGAGAGAGGGGGAGTCCTTGAGAAATTACCTTGGTCGTTTCAACAAGGCCATGCTGGAGGTGGACCACCTTAATCATGAGGTGGCTATGTCGCCCTAGCGGGGGGAGTTTTGAAAGAAAGCGACTTCTACCTGGCGATAAAAGTCAGCTACCCTCCGAACCTCTCTGATACGATGGCCCTGGCAGACAAATATGCCAGGGTCGAAGAATCACGGAGAGCTGCCCGCGCCGAGCTGGTGAAGAAGAAAGAGCCTAAAGGTTCAGATAGGCACCGACCTATCCATCAGCAAGCCCGCCTCGTCGCCAAAGAGCTCCCCCGCCGCCGCTAAGAAATTTCTCCCAGAGCCCGCTCAGGCGATTCGACCGATACACCCCACTCACTGTTCCCAGGGCGCAAATCCTCATGGAGATAGAGTGACAGCTCCCCCGACCAACTCCCCTCTGAGGGAACCAAACTTGGAGGAACCCCACCATGTACTGCCGCTATCACTGGGAGCATGGCCATGACACCGAGGAATGCTGATAGTTGAAGAACGAGATTGAGAGGCTAATCCAACAGGGCCGACTAAACCAGTTCAGGAGGGCGCCCAAGCTAGGATAAGGGGGCGACCGCCAGCCTGAGCTTCAGCAGCCTCCTCCTCCTCCAAATCCACCCGTAATCGGCCACATCAACATGATTGAAGAGGTCGGCGACTCGAGCTCCAGGAATGATGATGAAGGCTCGATGCCAAAGAAAGCGCGAATGGGTGAGCTCTCCTTATCCGACGATGACCTCCAAGGGATACAATTTCCACATGACGACGCATTGGTTGTATCTCTCAATTTAAATAACTATGATGTAAGTCGATCCTTGTTGATAGTGGAAGCTCCATGAATGTTCTGTACCTTGATGTGTTTGCTAAGATGAAATTGCTCATGGAAAACCTCCGAGCCGTGACTCTACTCTAATGGGGTTCACCGGCGATGTTATCGTCCCAGAGGGGGTCGTAACCTTAACGGTTCGGGTAGGAACCTGGCCCCTTGTGGCCACTGTTCACACGGACTTCCTAGTGACCAAGCTTAGGTCGCCTTACAATGCGATATTTGGGAGACCCGGCCTGATGTCCCTCAAAGCCGTTGTCTCCATCCCACACCTATCTATGAAATTCCCCACCGGACGGGGAGTTGGTGTTGTCCAGGGAAGCCAAACTATGGCTCGGCAGTGCTTTGTCACCAGCCTTCAGTCCAGAATGCCTGAAGTTGATGGGTTGGATGCTCGGAGGAATTTTCCGAGCAACGAGAAGAACCAGCCGAGGAACTGGAAGAAGTACCACTGGACGAAGCTCATCCCGACCGAGCCATAAAGATCAGGCCGCTGCTGAAAGGCAAATCCTGATAGGAGCTAATCGACTTTCTCCGAAGCAACGCCGATGTCTTCGTATCGTCCGCCTCCGACATGCTAGGAATCAGCCCCGAAGTTCTTGTCCACCACCTTAATGTGGATGAGATGTACCGGCCCGTCAAATAAAAGAAGAGGAGTTTCGCCCTAGAACGGCAGAGAGCTATTGAAGAGGAGGTTGATAAACTTATCAAGGCAAACTTCATTCGGAAGGTGAATTACCCAAGTTGGCTGTCAAATGTCGTCATGGTAAAAAAGTCGAGCGGCAAGTGGCGGATCTGCATCGACTTCACCGATCTCAACAAAGCGTGTCCGAAGGACAGCTTTCCTCTTCCTCGAATTGATCAACTT
Organism: Calamus simplicifolius; assembly: GCA_900491605.1. NCBI lineage: Eukaryota > Viridiplantae > Streptophyta > Magnoliopsida > Arecales > Arecaceae > Calamus > Calamus simplicifolius. Next base: position 379,983 of record UESW01001419.1, on the reverse strand, counting down.
GTGGATGCCACCTCGGGTCACCAAATGCTGACGTTCATGGATGCCTACTCCGGCTACAACCAGATCTGGATGGCCCTCGAAGATGAAGAAAAGACCGCCTTCATAACCGACCAAGGTACTTACTATTACCATGTTATGCCTTTCGGTCTTAAAAATGCAGGTGCCACCTACCAAAGGCTGGTCAACAAAGTATTCAAAGAACAAATCGGTCGGAACATGGAGGTATACGTCGATGACATGCTGGTCAAAAGCAAAGAAGCATCATAGTACGTCAAGGATCTCTCAGAGAGCTTTGCGACACTCCGCAAATATCGGATGAAGCTCAACCCAACTAAGTGTGCCTTCGGCATTAACTCTGGGAAGTTCCTCGGCTTCATGGTCTCCCAGCGGGGTATCGAAGCTAACCCCCAGAAGATCCATGCTCTCCAGCAGATGGCGCCCCCGGCGTCTATTAAAGAAGTCCAGCGCCTAACTGGGAGAATAGCAGCCCTTAACCGCTTCGTGGCGCGTTCTGCCAAAAAATGCCTCCCCTTCTTCAAAACTCTCCGGTCGGCTAAGAATTTTCAATGGTCTTCCGAGTGTCAAAAATCATTTGAATATCTCAAGAAGTACCTCGGCTCTCCCCCTCTCCTCAGCAGTCCAAATCCTGGGGAGACATTGTTCCTGTATCTGGCTGTCTCGGAAGGTGCTATTTGCTCGGTTTGGTCAGAGAAGAAAATAAGGCCCATAAGCTGATTTATTATGTCAGTAAACTGCTCCGAGATGCGAGACGAGGTATACCCGGATCGAGAAGATGGTGTTGGCCTTGATCACCTCAATCCGAAAGTTGCAGCCATACTTCCAAGCACATTCTGTGACGGTCCTGACTGACCAGCCCATCAAGGCGGTGGTCCACCGCTCGGAGACATCAGGGAGAATGACTAAATGGGCCGTCGAGCTGAGCGAGCATGACATTCGATTCTAGCCTCGCTCGGCCATCAAAGCTCAAGTGCTAGCCAACTTCCTCCTTGAATATACCATCTCAGAGGACGGCTCCACCCCCAACTCCTCCGAGAGCCCAAAATCTAACGCCTAGTGGCTTCTCCATGTCGATGGGTCATCCAACGCCTATCGCTCCAGTGCCAGCTTGGTCCTCACCAGCCCGGAGGGGGCGACTTTTGAATATGGCATCCGCTTCTCCTTCCCGGCCTCCAACAATGAAGCTGAATATGAAGCCCTGCTGGCCGGTCTCCAGATAGCTCGCAGCCTTAAGGTGGAGAAACTTAACGCCTTCATCGACTCTCAGTTGGTGGCAGGTCACGTGCGAGGGGAGTTTGAGGCCCGAGAACCGAACATGATCCGATATCTCCAAGAGGTTAGAAGCCTACTCTCCCATTTCCCTAAATTTGAGATCATTCAGATTCCTAGATCCGAAAATGCCCATGCCGACTTGTTATCTCAACTGGCAACTGTGGAATCAATAGACGCCGAACAGAAATTTCATCTGAGATTTTAGAGAGACCTAGTATCGTAGAAGCTGACCGAGTGATGCAAGTTGAGGCCAAACCATCATGGTTCGACCCCATCCTGAAGTACCTAAAAGAAGGATCGCTCCCAACCGATCGGAGAGAAGCTAGAAGGCTAAAGCTGCAAGCTACCCACTATGTGTTGATTGATGACCGGCTCTACAAGCGGTCCTTCTTTATGCCATTGCTCAGATGCCTTCGCCCATCTGAAGCTGATTATGCCCTTCGAGAGGTGCACGAGGGGATTTGTGGCAACCATCTAGGGAGCCGGTCCTTATGCCATAAGGTGCTGCGTCAAGGTTACTATTGGACAACCATGCAAAAGGATGCAGACGACCTTGTCCGAGCTTGCGACCCATACCAAAGACACTCCAGTATTCAGAGGCTCCCCTTCGCCAGCCTGGTCCCCATTTCCTCCACTTGGCCCTTTGCCAAGTGGGGAATGGACATTCTCGGTCCATTTCCACTCGCCACGGGGCAACGGAAATTTTTATTCGTCGCCATCGATTACTTCACCAAATGGGTCGAGGCGGAGGTAGTTGCTCAAATAACTGAGGCTCGGGCCAAGGACTTCGTGTGGAAATCCATCATCTACCGCTTCGGCCTTCCACACACCATCATCACTGACAACGGCAAACAACTCAACAATCCAAAGTTTCGTCAGTTCTACAAGGAGCATAGGATCTATCACTGCCTTACCTCGGTCGGACATCCACAGGCTAACGGAGCAGCCGAAGTAACCAATCGAACCTTGCTTCAAGGGATCAAAGCTCGACTCTTCAGAGCCTAAGGCAAGTGGGCAGACGAGTTGCACCATGTCCTATGGGCCTATCGTACCACCCCGAGAGTGCCCACAGGCGAGACCCTATTTCGAATGGCCTTTGGCACAGAGGTCATCATCCCTGTGGAGATAGGACTCCCTTCCTGCGGGTGGAGAGCTACTCGGAGGAAGCCAATGATGAGCAGCTCCGCGCCAACCTTGATCTGGTGGAAGAGATCAGAGAAAAAGCTCGGATCAGAATAGCCACCTACCAGCAAAGAGTGGCCCGTTACCATGCCTTCAGAGTCAAAGGGAAAGCTTTCTTGCCTGGCGACCTCGTTATCCAGAAAGCATCTGTCTCCAAACCGCTGGAGCAGGGGAAGCTAGCTCCAAACTGGGAAGGCCCCTACCAAGTGGCAGAGGTCGTCGGACTCGGGACCTACAAGCTGCAAGATCTAAGCGAAAGATCCATCCCTCGGACGTGGAATTCGGACAATCTCCGCAAGTATCATCAGTAGGGTACACCCTATATAGGTTTCCTTCTTAAATTTTTGTTGGCATATTGTTTCATAATTCATGACATAAATCACCACAAATTATATCACCAAAAATCGTGAGGAAAAAGATGCTGCTTACCAATCCTCGGCACGACTGAGTTATCTATTTAAGCAGGAAATCTCCGAACCTCGGTTGGGCCGAGCAATAAATCTTCGAACCTCGGTTGGGCCGAGCAACTAATCTCCGAACCTCGGCTGGGCCGAGCAACTAATCTTTGAACCTTGGCTGGGCCGAGCAACTAGTCTCCGAACCTCGGCTGGGTCGAGCGATGGATTCTAAATCCCTGGCCAAAATCGGAGTGCATAAAGCCCCGGCTAAAATTGGAGTGCATAATTCCTGGCAAAAACTGAAGCATGCAAACCTCGATCGAAACTGAAGCACTTCCGAACAGTCCCCAGAGCTTCGGCCAGTTTGAAAAATACATGCCATGCAAAATCGTCAGCGGGCACAAAGTCCGCGCCTTTAGCAAATCCCTAAAGGCCTCGACAGGCCCTACACGGTCGCCTAAGAACCCCAGACAAAGTCTAGGAATCTCTGCCACTGCTAAATCCCCAAGCAATATCCCTGCACCTTATCGCCCAAGCACCTGTCTCACTCCACAAATGAGACCATGATTTACCGCGTAAGCCCATGGGACCGCCCAGGTCTCCTTTTGGCTCGAACAGGGACAAACGGTTTTTCCTTTTATGGAACAAACAACAATCTCAGTAGGGAACAAGGATTGCCAAAAAAGAACTTTACTCTTTATTCATTATAGAGAAAAGTAAAAAGAAAAAGTAAAAAAATGGCCTTCACAGAGGCCTATTGTCTCCCCCCAGGAGCTGCCGGGTCCTCCATACGCCGAGTCAACTCGGCGACTTGCTAACAGAGGGATGCTATCACCCCCTCCTGCCGGTCAATGACCCGGCGGAGAGCCTCAGCCTCCCTCACAGAAACGGTGAGAAACTCCTCGACCGACTTGTTGAGCTGCTCGTGGCATGCCAGAGCTAATGCCAGGGCCACACCATCGACAGTCACGGAGGAACGGCTCCCCTGGGAGCCCCCACAGCCATTGCTAATAGCGCTCAATTCTTCGGACGATTGCCCTTCACCCTGAGAAGCTATACCCGCTCTCAGGAGCTATTGAGAGGCTAACCGAAAGAATGACAAATACTGGCATCCCTCTCATCCATATTTATACTACCCAAGCGAGTATCTCGAGCAGTCGGGTCATTAATACCGACCCTTGAGAATCTGTCGCGTGTCGCCGCTTAGGCTGGCGCCCACGGGAAGCGAAGAGTCGCGCCCCTTTCCGAGGAAAATCGGTAAACGTCAACGAATTACTAGGCAACCCCCCTCCTTCTCTGGAAACTGGGTTCCTTCCGATCTGCCGGGCCCTCACGAAGTAAATATTCTCGAAACCCCACCAAATTTCCTTAAATCGGCCACCCTTCGAGAAGTGCGAGGAAACAGAAAGGCACGTCAGCAGCTGATGCTAACTGCTTCCCTTGGAAACCACCAAATCATAAATATCGGGCGTCCCCATGCACCGCCCATTTCGCTTTGGTGGTCCCCACCGAATCTTACAGGAACCAAACATCAGAGTCTCGGCAACGACCGAGTCATCCCTCCAGCATCTCCGAACCTTGGCTAGGCCGAGCAATAAGTCTCCAAACCTTGGCAGGGCCGAGCCATAAGTCTCCGAACCTTGGCTGGGCCCAGCAATAAGTCTCCAAACCTTGGCTGGGCCGAGAAATAAGTCTCCAAACCTTGGCAGGGTCGAGCCATAAATCTCTGAACCTCGGCTGGGCGGAGCAATAAATCTCCGAACCTCGGCAGGGCCGAGCAATAAGTCTCCGAACCTCGGCACGGCCGAGCCATAAATCTCCGAACCTTGGCTGGGCCGAGCAATAAGTCTCCGAACCTCGGCAGGACCGAGCCATAAATCTCCAAACCTCGGCTGGGCCGAGCAATAAGTCGCCGAACCTCGGCAGGGCCGAGCCATAAATCTCCGAACCTCAGCTGGGCCGAGCAATAAATCTCCGAACCTCAGCTAGGCCGAGCCATAAATCTTCGAACCTCGGCAGGGCCAAGCAATAAATTTCTGAGCTTCGGCCAAAGTCAAGGAATATGTTCTACTACCAAACAATCTCCAGAGTTCCATCTGAATTCGGGCAGCTTATAAGCCCTGACCAGGTCGGGTAGCACAAAATCCTCGGCCAAGAACGAGCAATATCTCTTGAACTTGTCCTGCGCCAAGTAAGATACTATCTGAAAGCTCGAACAAGCCAAGCAGTTTCTTAAATGCCAAGACGAGGTTAGTGCCTCGCGGTGCTTCGGTAGAGGTAAAGGACCTCCCCTTGCCCAAATGAGACATATGAGCTGTCTTCGAAGAAACACATGTTTCAAAATCATGCCTACCACGTGAGTCCGCATGACCGCCTAGGTCTCCCCTCAAATAGGAACAGATGGTCTCCCCTACTGAGAACCGAGCCTCGATTCAAGCAAAAAACAAAGTGGTGAAGTATATTACGATACGGGAGCAACAACTCTCGGCACAAAAGAAACAGAAACTAGGAGAAAAAACAAAACTTTCTTTATTTCATTGC
>UESW01001419.1:267778-372536 GCA_900491605.1 Calamus simplicifolius | reverse complement strand
GTTGCGACCAGCTTCGGTTAATAATGATATCTCGGCATGCAACCCAAGATATCAGAGAAATCATAAAGGGTGGATGGGCTTTTCCCCAAACCACCCAACTGCAGGGCCCTCCGATGAGTAGGAAGAAAGCTCGCGGACCCTGATACCGGGGTACTCCCCCAAATCTAGTGTGTACCGCTAGCAACTGCCCGAGTCAAAAGGCAATGTACTTGCGAACAACACACCATCACCCCCTCCTCATGTGGCAAAAGATTCTTCGGCGGACGAGCCCAGGAATCCGAACCAGGGGAGGAGGAGAAGTTCATGCAAGTCATGGGGAGCACGCGTACACTTCCTACCCTGCGTCCCCGAGGGTGAACCACAAAGGACACACAGGAAGCGTACATGTGCGCTCTCCATGCGATCTCTGTGAACCTCCTGTGCGCTCTCCATACGATCTCCGGAACTCCTTTCTTGAGGACGAGCCACCCCCTGGCGGCTCCTTCATCACCCCAGCTGTTCGGAGGATGACGACTTGCAGGGGGAAAGCTCGGTCCTCCCGCTCTAAGCCCCAGAGAGATAGGCATTGTGTGTACCTTCACAATTCACAGAAAAGAAAACTCTGGGATGGCCCAACATAGCCCTCTTTCCCCTTTTTATAGGCAGAGATGAACCGGGAATAGCTATCAGAACAGAAAGCCTTGAGATTTAAAACGCCTAACCCACACCACCACGTGGCCTCTTGAAATAAAAACAACGCCCCACGTTGCGCGCCAAGCGCATCACCCGAGCCATGACGCATGCCAAAAGATTGTCTCTATCCCGGATTGTGAGCTTTAAATATAGAAAATCGTCAGCCGATCTTATAGGTACTGGCAGCTGGGAGATCGTCCCGTGAAAATGACATCCTCCAATGGCAAATAAGCACTTACACCACACGCCAAAGCAACCTGCATTGGAAAAGATCGACACAGCAAAGGTCCCTCGGAAAGTGCCAGGCAACCTTTTGCTGGCTGCAGAGCCGTACTACTTACTTCGGCAAAATGAAAATCGACCTACCTTGGAAAAGACAAAGCACTAACAGGGGCAATAAATAGATGTGAAGGCCAAACCCTCCCTTTACCAAAAAGAATAAAGGGGTGACAATGAAGATTCAACAAACCCCCCTGCTCGGGGACAAACTCCCCTCTTTTCATCGAAGGCACGATCACAGTTTGGCCACTGATAAGGCGGACTACCCCGGTCCTAGCCAGGGTTTCTATTTTCTGGTCCCGTCTAGCCGAGCTATCTTGTCCTTCGGCCCTAGCCAAGCTATTTCATCCCTCGGCCCTAACTGAGCTATTTCATCCCTCGCCCAAGCCGAGCTATTTCGTCCCTCGGCCCTAACCGAGCTATTTCATCCCTGGCCCAAGCCAAGCTATTTCGTCCCTCGGCCCAAGCCGAGGTACTTCATCCCTCGCCCTAGCCGAGCTACTTCATCCCTCGGCCCTAGCCGAGCTACTTCATTCTTTGGCCCTAGCCAAACCATTGTGCCATTCGGCTTAAGCCGAATTGAATCGTCTCTCAACCTCCTTTTGTACCAAGCTGTGTTGTTGCTCGACTCTTTCATCGGGGCTATCCCTATGCCTTGGCCTCAACCAAGATGTTCCTTCAAATTTGAGCCAGAAAACCAACTAAGTGGCACTCGTAGTTGGGATAAAAATTTAAGACAAGAAATCATCCAAGAAAGACAAACAAATGAAAGCAACTGACCCGTTTATTGATTTCCGATCAAACTACAAAAGAAAAGAAATAGAAAATACATATGGCCCCCAAAGGGTCAAGACTTGGTATCAGACCCGGTGTCTCCTGCAGCAGCATCAGCGGGAATGTCGTTTGGCCTCCCCTTCTCGATGGTGTCCCACCGAGATACCTCAGCAGCAATGTCGATGCCCAAACAGCTTCAAGATCGACTTCAGAAATCTCTTTATATTCGTCTTCCTTGGCCCCCGGGGTGCGTGTCTCGTAATACTCAGCTTCCAAACAAGACAAGTCCAGGTCAAGATAAGTTTGAGCAATCTTAGCCCGCGCCTCCTCCTCGCTGAACCAGAACGCATCGGCGCAGGCTGCCCTGCGTTCCTCAGCAAATTCAGTGGAGTTCTTGTACTCCTCCATCGCTGAAGAGGCCCGCGCGTTTGCCTCGGCCAATTACTTCTCCAATTCGGAGATCCTTCGGTGCCTCGAGGCCGCCTCCTCTCCAAAGGCCTTCAACCGCTCCTGAAAATCCTGGCTCATCTTGTTCAACTGCAGACAAAAAGCCAAGTAAAGCGGAAGCCGAAAAACCAAAATGGATAAAACAGATAGCGCCCTACCTGCTCGTCCCGCCGAGCTAGTTCACCGTCTAGCACTTGGACCCTATTAAGAGCCCTAGACTTAGCCGATTGATTTTGGCGAAGGCTCTCTTTGAGTTCGTCCACCCGGGACTGAGTGTCTCCAATTTCTTGACGGGCGTAGTCGAGCTCATCAGAAAGTCGAGCAGCTCGTTCGTTCGACCACTTTAGCCGATCCTCTGTGTCGGCGAGCTCTTTATTCAGATGGGTGAGGTGGTCCTGCTGCCGCCGACACCTGTGCTCTTGCTCCTCGAGCCTCTTGCTCCAGTTGCCCTTATCTTCAGTGGGCTGTCAAATACATGTCCCCCCATTCAGATTGCGCCACCTAAGTCTATACTCCCTACGCCTGAACCTACGCTTCGAATTAGGGAGTGGGGGGCATGTGTGGAGGGGTAAAATCGCATTACATTGATAACCATGCAAAGGGGCTAAGATCAGCCCATCCCCCTGCCCCCTACACTACGCCCATAAAGAACGAGCTAACTAGTGTACAGCTGCTCGAATGTTGAATATTAAGGCAGAACCTATATAGGGCGTACCCTACTATTTTTTTAATATTTTTTTGTTTTTGCACCTGTTACAATAATAATGTAATATTACAGCAACGATATTAGAAATAATTTTCTATTATAAAAGTTTCACAAAAAATTTAATAAAAGTTTTCATTCATTTCAATAAAATCATTATATACAATGTTTTTGAAAATACATAATTAAAAAAAATACATGTACTATGGAGGTGAGGTCTGCTGGGATTCACTAGGAGATATCCAGGCACTAGTGTCGCATGAAAGTAGTGAGCTCATCAGTCGTCGCCTTTAGATCCTGGATGGTCTTTTCTTGTTGAGCGAGCTTATCCTCTTGCTGAGCGATGAGATCTAGGCACTTATATAGTTCAACCTTTAATTGTGAGTTTTCAAAAGATGAAGAACTACCTCGATGTACCCTTCGGTAGTGGACCCCATCCCCTTTTATAACCAGATCTAGAGCCTAAAACCTTCTAAAAAATGATATCCTCATTGATTGATTTTGTTGTAGAGTCTTGTGAGGAAAGTCGCTTTACTAACTTGCCTGCAATGAAAAGAAAACAAATTCAATATGTTTAGTATAAAACATTACATTCAATAATATTATGTTTTTAATTGATAAAACTTACATGGGTTTCTTCAGCCTTTTCATTTATCCATTGATTCTTCTTTTCATTAAAATGAAAGTATTCCAAAGATAAAGTCTTGATGGCTCCTCTCCCGTAACAGGATTTCTCTGAAAAGAAACAATAATAATTTAAGACAATAATCTAATATAATTATCATTGTATCAATATATCAATGTAATAATCTAATACAATGTATCAATGTAATAATCTAATACAATGTATCAATGTAATAATCTAATACAATGTATCAATGAATCAATGTAATAATCTAATACAATTATCAATGTATCAATGTATCAATGTAATAATCTAATACAATGTATCAATGTATCAATGTATAATCTAATACAATGTATCAATGTATCAATGTAATACAATTATCATGTATCAATGTATTAATGTAATAATCTAATACAATGTATCAATGTAATAATCTAATACAATGTATCAATGTATCAATGTATCAATGTATCAATGTAATACAATGTATCAATGTATCAATGTAATCTAATACAATGTATCAATGTATCAATGTAGCACAATTATCAATGTATCAATGTATCAATGTAATAATCTAATACAATGTATCAATGTAAGACCTAACCTTACATTTCTTGGTTGCAAAATTAGGATACTTTTGATCAAAATCTTTCCATGCTTCTCATCTGTTGGATGCCGTAACACCCCATCTATGATCGGTCGCTTATCATATTCTGAACAATTTCGTTTCTTATGTATCCAACTCTTATCAATCGGTATCATTGGATAACATCAAATCTAAGTAAAAATAGTGAACCTCATTTAAAAAAATTAAGATTTATCTAAAAAATATCCTACTCATTTTTGAAAAGAAAGAAATATAAAGCTAAATGAAAAGATATTAAATTAAAGGAAGAAAAAAAATCCATAAAGAATACAATTGGCTAACCATTACTAATATTTAATTAAAAGAATCTCCAGCATATCATTATCTTGATAACTATAACAATAAAAATATATTAAAAAATTAATATACTTTTATAAGATTTCTTCTCTTTTCATGGAAAGGCAAAGAATGTGCACATATGATAGGAAGCAGTATCTATAAATTTTAAAAAGTAAAAATTTTATACGCTTATTTAAAATCAAAATTTCAAAAGTACCCTACATAAAAAAAAAATTAAGAATAAAACTACTCATACTCCATTACGCTGTTTAGCCAATTATAAATAATTATTTAAAGCATGCTTTAGAAACAAATTGCAAAGTATTCCAAATATGAGTGCGTGAGAGAGGGTGCCAACTGGATCCAATGCATCCCTCATCTAAATATGATCATATTTCTATCTCTGCATGCAAAATTTCCGTGGAAGCTCAATATGAAAATTAATCATTTTTTAACAGCAAATTGATCTGCTTCTCTATTTCACAGCAAATCAAAAGAAGACCAAGCCCCTACTGGATCTTCCAGGAGCCAGCCAAAGACTGACCCTCTGGAAAGCAGACCTTGGTGAGGAAGGTAGCTTTGATGAGGCAATTGAGGGATGCACTGGGGTGTTCCATGTGGCCACTCCTATGGATTTTGAGTCCAAAGACCCTGAGGTGAATACTAATACTTAGCTCTAAATTTCAAGCATGCTGCTGTGTAAACCTTGTCTGAAGTCAATTGAAATGCTCCAATCCATTGGGTCTGAGGGAGAGAGGACTGTTTTGAAATTTGCATCTGAGCTGAATACTTAATAAAAGGTTATCCATCCAAGTTTTATTACAATCATCTAGACTGAATGGCATTCCATGTGTTGGATTACTTTGTTAGGTAATTGAAAATCATTTTCAACTCAATGTTTCTTATCAGTCTCTGTTACTATTAATTCAACAAAGGTTGAAGCTAACAGTAGAGATCATACTATTTTCCAAAGAGACATGATAGAATTGGCTTAGGATTTAAGACTTCAACATCACATAGTTAGGACAAGGCTAGATAACTATGCCACTTGACCATGATAATGTGATGCTTTTCCTTGTAGAATGAAGTGATCAAGCCCAAAGTTGATGGTGATTGAGCATAATGAAGTCTTGCAAGAAAGCTCGGACAGTAAAGCGTGTGATCTTCACCTCCTCTGCTGGGACTGTGAACGTGCAAGAGCAACTACAGCCAGTGTATGATGAGAGCTCATGGAGCGACACTGAGTTCTGCCGGTGTGTCAAGATGACTGGATGGGTATGCTTCCAAGTCTTGCCTTAGATCTCTTGTGTTGTGTCACCCTATCTATGAACTCAACATGAATCTTTTTCTGAGAAGATTGAACCACTATGAATCACTATCACTATCAGTCTCCAAAAGCACACTACTTGTTATTTGCAAACCTTTTAGAAGCATATGATTAAATTTTTCTTGCATGAAATTTAAGTATGATCATCATGAATTTGTTTGGCAAGTGAAATCATAGTATCAAAACCCTACTAATGGCTCTGTTTGTAGAATGCCAGTCCTGAAATTCTTTCAGTTCTTGGCGTACGTTTCCATATAAATCTGTAGAGCAGTCTCTGATCTCTGTTTTCCTAGGATGGAGGGGTGAGTGGATGATAACGTAATAAGCCAATTTTTGTGACACAGATGTACTTTGTATCCAAATCTCTAGCTGAGAAAGCTGCATGGGAGTTTGCAAGGGAGAATGGCATTCACTTTATCAGCATCATTCCAATCCTTGTTGTTGGCCCATTCATCAGCTCATCAATGCCGCCCAGTATGATCACTGCATTGTAACTTATCACAGGTACTTCCTGTTGGGGAGCGTGGAATACCCCCAAGATCACGGCTATAGCGTATATGAGTAATACAAAAAACTTTTACCGTTCTAATCTATGAGTATAAGATCATACCTTCAGATTTGAACTTTAGAACACTTTGATTCAATTGCTCGACCTCAACCTTTTAGCCTTCCGCCGTATTCCCGAAAATACCTTCCTTCTCTCACAAGATGGTGGGATCTCTCGGCCGACCTAGGGTTTCTTATTTTTCTTTTTCCTCAAAAATGTTAACCCTAGCAACCAACTGAGAGGGTATTTATAGGGTTACAACAGGGACCAATAGGCAAATATGAAAAGGACTTCCCATAATTAAATCTCCCAATCCTACCCCGGGTTAGGATTCAATTACGTAAATTACAATTCATTCCACTAAAGAATTATAATTGTACTCCTAATCATATTCGAATTTATATTTTCGAGCCTTAATATTAAATGCTTATTACTCCCCACGTTAAGATTACAGATATCCACAATTAAATTTAATTACTAACAATATAATTTAATTGGCTATTATTATCCTTGAGACTTATCCACTTAACTTATTTGATGTATCGGATTCAAAATCCACTTGCAAGATTTGATACAATCAAAACTTATAAGCTTTCTAAAGGGGATATCATCAATCCAAATTAACAGGACGTGGATTCCTTCAACTATTAATATTCACCATATATATAATGTTATTGCCCAACCCACTGAGTTTATTGACTCATCTAGAATCTCACTCTATGTGTAATCAAAGTAATAATCACTACATACACGTGTCTAGAAATAGAATTCGGATTAAGAGCATAAGTAATCATAATATTCATGGGTTTTAAATTATTTATAAAGTCAGTATAAAATAATTAACTCAACTGGGTCCTGTTCAATACACACAAAGTGTACTAGCACAAATAGTTAGAATAAACCATTCCCGTAGTCAAGACAGACCTACTAAAAATTTGTGCTACAGTTCTACTGATGGTGTGTCCAATTCCATCTAAAACTTTGAACAATAAACTTGTATTCCAAAAGAACCAATGATCTAGTCTTCTGTGTGTAAGTCGTACTCTACACACTAGATCAAATACTCTTTGTAAATACTAGACACATGCACATATATAGTAAATGGCACACATTGCTCAAAATGAATTCTTATTAAAATATAAAGAATAACATAAAGCATATCTTTTAGTCTATATCTCTATCACTTCCAGCTTCTAATGACCTTTTTTAAAGCAAAGTAGGAGATAACCCACCCAAACTATCCTGCTTCTAATGAATTATAACTTTCAAATTACTTCCCCATCCCATCCCCCCTCCCTGCGCCAAAAAAAAAATAAAACAAAGCTCTGATCTAACGTTTCATAAGATTATCTTCTAGGAATAAAAGCTAAACTATCTAATCCATGCAATCTAGAAGATAGCTCTGGCTTCTTAGACTCTAGTCTAAACATTCGACTAACCACCAGCATGCTTAGAATAATAATATCAAGGTCTAACTGAAATTTTGATTGTTTTTAAGGAGTGATACGAGACCATCAGTTTGTGCATGCAGACATAGTGGACTGAAGGTGAAATCAGCAAGAAACAACAGCAAAGTTGTTCATTCTCAGATGCAGATGGCTCTTGTTCAGTGAATTCCATATTTATACTCATTCTGTCTTAATTAACCAGTTCAATCACTTCCAATGGGGACTAAATTTCCTGAATCAATAATATCCAAGGAATGAAGAACTAGATGCAGAAAACAACGGATCTTTGATAACTCTAGTAATTACTTTCAGCCATTAAAACCCCCAGATCAGAAAACAACAAAATCAAAAAAAAAATCCAAGTAAAAAAAAAAACACAGACCAAATCTACAACACGAGAAGCATAAGTAAATCGAAAAGAAGAATAAGCTCGAGGAAAAAGAAAAGAAAAGAAAACGAACCTGGATTCACGCCAAGAAGATCGACTCCATCGACCGTATAAGAAACTCTGAGCGTCTGACTGATCTCGACAGTTGCACGCGAGCAAGGGATAAGAAATTCTTCTCATCTCTCTTTCTCTGCTCTAATCCACTATCCGGGGGCCGACGGTGGCAGAGAGGAGCTCGAGGGGGAAGACAGCGGGAGCAAGGGTTTCACGAAAGAAAATCGCACGAGGATCTTAGGGAAAAGGGGAAAAGCGGGACCTTATTACGACGAATTAATTTTCATCGTAATAAGATCCCATAATAGATTAAGATTTTTTTTTATTCTATTATGATGAAATTTATTTTTCATCGTAATAGATCGGTTTATTACGGTGAAAAATAGTTTCACCGTAATAAAATAAAAGAAAAATAAAAAAATATATTATCGTGACCTATTACGATGAAAATCAAATTTCATCGTAATAGGGTAGTTTATTACGGTGAAATATATTTTTGCCGTAATAAAATGGAAAAAAAGTAAAAAAAATCCTGATATATACCTATTACAACGAAATTAAATTTTTGTCATAATAGGTTAATTTATTACGGTGAAAATAATTTTTATCGTAATAAAAAGGAAAGAAAAGCAAGAAAAAAATCATGATATATACCTATTACGATGAAAATTAAATTTCATCGTAAAAGGTTAGTTTATTATGACGAAATATGTTTTTACCGTAATAAAAAGGAAAGAGAAGTAAAAGAACAAATCATGATATATACCTATTACGACAAAATTTAAATTTCGTCGTAATAGGTTATTTTATGGCAAAAATATATTTCGCCGTAATAAAAAAAGGAAAGAAAAGTAAAAAAAAATCCTTATTACTAGAGGATGTAGCAGAGAAACAAATGTCTGAGTTCATGCGTATCAGATAGATGAACTCAAAAGGGTTAAATTACGCAGAATAGCAATTGAGTTTCTTGTTTCAGCTTGTTTATGAAGTTCCTTATTACCATAACTTCATGTAGCTAGTTGATGTTTAGTATTACAAATGTTCCAAGTTTGTAGTATCACAAAAGTTTCATATTATGATTATCCTTTTTTGACAAAATTTATTATCTTAAACTATTATTATTTCTTTTCCAGAGAGATCATGTTATGAAAGAGGAGCCATCAATACTTCATCTATAGAATACTCTTCATTTTGTTAAAAAAAGAATCAATGGATTAATGAAAGAGCTGAAGATACTCATGTAAGTTTTATCAGTTAAAAATATAATATTCTTGAATGTAATGTTTTATACTAAATATATTGAATTTATTTTCTTTTCATTGCAGGCATAGTTAGTAGAGCGACTTTCTTCACAGTAGAACCAATCAATAAAGATGCTACTTTTGAGAAGGTTTTAGGTTTTAGATTTAGTTATAAAAGGGGATTGAGTCTACTATCGAAGGGTGCATCGAGAACTAAAGGTAGTTCTTTATCTTCTAAAAACTCACAATTAAAGGATAAGCTACATGAGTGTCGAGGGAAACTACATGAGTGCCGAGAGCAATTGAGTCAACATAAGGATATCATCACTTAGCAACAAAAGATTATCGAGGATGACCCCATTTCCTCCATAGTGCCCTTAGTGACATGTATTTTTTTTAATTATATATTTTAAAAACATTGTATATGATTTTATTGAAATTAATGAAAAGTTTATTTATTTTTTTGTAAAAAATTTGAAGCAAAAAATCATTCTTAATATCGTTGCTTTAATATTATATTAAATTATTGTAACATGTATAAAATAAAAAAAATTAAAATTACAAGTTATTATGGTGAATTAATTTTGCCATAATAGCTGCCTATTATAGCAAAATTAATTCACCGTAATAGATTATAAGTTATTGTAATAGCTGCGATAAAATTAATTCACCATAATAGGTTACAAGATATTATGACAAAATTAATTCACTATAATAGGCAGCCGTAATATGTTATTTACTATGACAAAATTATTTTTGTCGTAATAAGTTATTACGACAATAACTTATTACAACAATTTTGGGATGTATTGTGATGAATTAATTTACTAATAAGTCATTTTTCTTGTAGTGTTTCATGTATTCAATTTTAGTTCTACTATTGTTAAAATTTAAATTCTAAAGCGTCACTCCAAATCTCTAGCTTAGCATTTACTCTAGATTTAGTTTTATAGTTTTACTCTAGATTTAGTTTTATCAATTAACACATATCATCTGCAAATAACATACACCATGGATATCATTTTGAATATATTTAGTTAATTCATCCATAATTAATACAAAAAGCTATGGACTTAAGGTAAACATAGAGTAAAAACTCACTAGTTTCTTCTATTATTATTTTAACAATAGTTATTCCTCTATCATACATATCTTTTATCAATTCTATGTACCTTGGTAAGAATAGAAAAGTTAAAAAATATATATATTAAACCTGTTATATTTAAACCTATGCAATTAAGATAAAATTTATATTAAACCAGTTATATACAATGCAATCATAACAAAAAAAATCACATTGCACATATTCTTCACATTCAAATTAAAATTTTAAAAATAAATTTCATTACATCAAGAGAGTGTTACAATTTAAAGTTTCACAAAATTTAAAGATATATGAAATGAAAGATATAAAATAAAAAAAGCTACTGTCAATGATCTACATGAGGAACGTCGTTACCCTGTCCGCAAGGATCTGATGCTCCAGAAGCCTATAAGAAAAATTAACATATTAAATTTACGAAACTATCAATGAATATTAGACAAATAATTAATTTAATATAAATATATATTTAATAATATATATTTATATATTAATATAAATATAAATATATTTAATATATAAATATATATTTATTATTTAATATAATAATATATATATTTATTATATTATAATTAATACAAATAAATATATGTATTTATTACAGTATGCTAAGAGGCAACAGGTTTATAGGTAGTGCTTAGCAAAATTTTTTGAGCTCAATATTCTCCCTGAGCTTCAAATGGATGAAGACCTGTTATCCTCAAGCAGGGGATCCAAGAAATTTAAACGCTATCATCCAAGAAATTGCCTACAAAAAGCAAGGTAGCGTTCGGAAGCGTACCACAAGAATTGACCTGCAGGAGGACCAAACAACCTAATGTCATCGGTTGCTGGGCACCGGCATGCTCGGAGCCCGCCGGAGAGGGTCTGGCCAAGGTCCTCATCGGCTGGTCCCATACCATCCATACCTAAAGAGCCGGCTATGATCGAGTCCCACCATCACACTATAGAGCTGAATTTGGGGTTAATGGTCCTCGCAGAAACGATGGAAAACATAGCGCGGATGGCTAGCAGAGGTCGGGGAAAAGGAGATGTGGTGGCAGAAGAAACTCCAAGGGTTGAGCTCCATGGTGTGGCGGTCCCTCGAAAACGTGGATGGGGCCAACATGTTTAGCAGAGGAGCGAAGGGATATCATATCGAGGACTTTGTGGCTCTTCAGTTTAACTTTTATATTGCATTGTTATTTCTCCTCAAGAATGTAGTGCCACGAAGGACTAAAGAATTAAATATTTTATTTTGTTGTTATTGTTTATTTAATGGTCATCCTTCGTCTGAGGGTTTTTGCATGGTGGCTGATATCATATCTGAGGGATAAATAATCGAGGTCTATTTTTGCTGCGATGTGAAGCTATTGTGTTAGAACTTTGGAGCACATAAAGATTTTCTCACTCTTTTTTTTTTTAATTACAACTCTTTGCATGCGCAATTTTTGTATTGATGCTATTATTCGTTTGTTAGCAAATGGAGATGTTACGAATAGATTGACCCACCCAAATCTACAAGTCCATCATACCAATCTATATCCATAGGGATGTGCATTTTTTGCTAATTTTTCAACTATAACTCTTTGGATGATATATAATATGATTAGCTTCATTCGAGTTCGACAAATCAGATCACACCTTCATTTGCTCTAAAGAATTTATATGTCCTACTCTGGCAAAATTAATCTCTGTCGTTTGTTTCACCCAATCCAAGCCGTAAAACCATTCCGTTTTTGTAGCGATAATAAATATATGCTACTTCACATCATTACCACCGTGTCCACCTTTGGAGGGATCAGACGATAAATTCTATCTGCTTTCTATGCTCCATGGATCCAAAAAAATATCCAATATATTATAACAAGCTAAGGTTTTTTCTAGAGAACCACATGGTTTTAAAAATTATCTTATCTTTAATTTTAAATTAAAAATAATATTTTTAAAATTTAAATTTAATAATATTATTTCCACAGAAATCCATTCTCCGACTCGAGTACTGTTGGGGCTTCGAATCCAGGCTCGACTCCTGGCTGGGACTTGCAAGATAGTCCTCGAGCAGAGGGTGGTTTGGGGGGTGCCCTCGAAGACCCTCCGATGCCCAAGTTAGTGGAGATTCACAGCAAGCAGACAAATGAGGAGAAGGATCCTCGAGGAAGAGTTCCTCTAAGGGTGGTGCTAGGAGCTTTGTTTGAGCTCTAATGGAATTTTTCTGAGAGTGAGAGTGAGTGAAAGAGAGGTGTCTTGAGTGTGCAAAATGCCATATCTGAGGAGATTGAGGCTGTGATATTTATAGGTGATCACCTGATTTCTTGGGTACGACACAGAGGGTCTGAAAGTTGTTGGGATTTGAAATTGATTCGAATCAGCTGTTACAGGGCCGGTAGGATCCGTATTTGGTTGGTTAGAGGATCAACGGCCAAGAAGAGGCTGTTACAGGGCCGACAGGATCCGAATCCGGTTGGTTAGAGGATCAACGGCCAGGAAGAGCAGACGGTGCTTCAAGATTCAGTGACTACATAGGCTCTAAGCCATTTCTGGTAGTAGGCATGATTTCCTATTTGAAATCTTGTTAATTTAAGTGTATTCCGCAGAGGCGCTTGAGTACCTCGGTCGGGCCGAGGTATAGGAGATGGCTGAATTTGCCGAAGTATGATGAGACTCAATTTACCGAGGTATGGGATAGTTTGGCCTTCTTGAGACACAGAATGGCTTGGCTATCCGAGGTATAACGAGGCCCGGCCTACCAAAGCACAGGATGGTTCGGTGGCGATAGCTCGGCCTGTGGGGGTATGATAATAGCTCGATCAGCCGAGGTATAATAATAGCTCAGCCAGCTGTTACACAAAAGCAGTTTGGAGGGGGTAGCCTACTCATTGCTGCCTTTCAGATGTGATAGCTATGCGATAGGGTGTATGGGCTAGCCTTAGCCCGATGTCTTGGATTGCAAGAACATTAATGCAATGATATTTTTACCCCTCATCACATGCCCCCCACTCCCTAAAGTGTAACTTCAGATTTAGAGAGTAGAGTCAGAATAACTCTACCCAGAAGGATTTGAAAAGGCGCAATGATGGCTCCGAATTTGATGGGCTATCAATTGGCTATCATTATTTGTTGTTGCATGAAGAGGAAACTCTTCGGATTCTGTGAGCGGTGATTGGGGGAGTTTCGCGTGGCAGGGTCTTCGCATTTACGACACCCATTGCGGAAGCCTTAATGCTTAGGGCAACTTTTAAAGCACTGTTTAAAGGAGAGAAAGGAGGCCACGACCCTTCCTGCAATACTCTTTCGTTCCTTCCATAGAGACCATTCTCTTTTCTCTCTTTCCGTTTCCATAAATTTGCTTGTGTTCTCCTTGGCTGGGGAACATGAAGGGCCCAAACGATGTGGTTTCGGAGATAACTTTGGCGGATCTGGAACGGATACGCTGCCTCTATAGAGTTCCTCAAGATGTAATCCTGTGGCTCCCAAAGACCAATGATAGGGTAACATCGGAGCCAGGAGCTGGAGTGTTCTACTACGAGGAAAGTTTAAGGGCAGGCCTTAGGTTTCCTATTCATCCGCTGGTGCAGGAGATGATGAGGTTTTATAACATATGTCCCACCATGGTAGCTCCAAATAGTTGGTGCAATCTCATCGGATTTATCTCGATGTGCATTCGTGTTGGGGTAACTGCAACCCTTCCAATATTCCGGGTATGCTACAACTTAGTTTCTGGGAGGGCCTCTGAGTGGCCTTACATTGGCCCCTAAAAATCTTTTAAGATGATCACAGATAATCCGTCATCGATAAAAGAGTGGAAGTACCGATTTTTTATGGTTGAAGGAAATATCGGCTCAGATTTTCCTCGGGTGTGGGAGCGTTATGTGAAGGATCCAAAGGCGCACCTAGAGTTATCCGAGCAGGAGAAGAAGGATTTGATCACCTTGCGTAGCAGTCGAGTACTTCCGGTCAGCGCCCTTCTATCAGAGGATGCCCTTTTTGCTGCTAGATTGAGTCCTATCAACCCTCGTGGTAAGCCTTATTTTGCAATCAATGTGCTAAGATAATTTTAATTTTGACTTTTGCATGATTTAATCGATGAATCGCATTGTGCCCCCAGCCGAATGGTCAGCATTTGTAGGCCAAATGAGAGAGGAACTGGGCAAACGCCACAGGAGGTCCAGTTCCAGCAATAAGTATAGGGCCGAGAAGAAGTCCCGCCACTTTGGCTCCCATTCTAGGGGGCCTAGGAAGGATGGCACTGGCCGCCGTCCCTTGCCGCCGTGGGACGAAAGTGTTGAAGTACCAAACCTTCGGTGCCAGA
This sequence comes from Calamus simplicifolius, assembly GCA_900491605.1. Classification (NCBI taxonomy): domain Eukaryota; kingdom Viridiplantae; phylum Streptophyta; class Magnoliopsida; order Arecales; family Arecaceae; genus Calamus; species Calamus simplicifolius. The sequence goes on along the minus strand of UESW01001419.1, from coordinate 357,710 downwards.
GGAAGGTCTATATTGGGGGGAGATCAGGTTGCCGCTGGGATTCTAGAGGAGGCTATCGGAGTCTCCCCCCACAGATAGTTGTTTTGTCAGATGATGGCGAGGGAGTAGTGCCAGCTCATTTGGTGATCCCCGTGGTTGGGGTTGCTCGGTCTTCTCCATTGGAGGCCGACAACCCTGAAATGTCATAGGTAGACGTGGGAAAGACCCATGCTTCAATCGAGGTGGGAGAAATGGTTGTGGTTGCCGAAGCTCAGTCTGGGCTACCCATTGGAGAGTCGGCGGAGACCGAAGGGGAAATCGAACCGATTGAACCGGTGATTGAGCTTCGCAGAACGTCTCCCGTCGGAAGGCCCTCCGCTGAAGCACTGGAGGCCCCAAGAGAAACTAAGGCTCCAGAGGAGTCCACCGAGGAAGAAATGTTTGAAGAGGAAGGGGGATCGCCGAGCGAAGGGAATGTCCAAGTTGGGGCTCCCCTTGTCGGAGCTGAAGCACCCGAGGCTCCTCAGATGAGGGCCTTGGTGGAGGAGGTTAGCCGGATGATGGCTTCAGAGGCCGCGACTTCCCAGATCAGCCCTTCGAGAGCGGACTTTCTCTCACACAACCCGAAGGTGGATGACATGTTCGCTGCCTTAATGCGGTCTGTGTTCCATAGGGGAGAGAGTTCCTCGATGGGAGGATATGATCCGGTGGATCTCGTTGATGTGGCCTTCAGGTATACTGGGGTGCTGAATGAAACCTTCCTCCTCACCGAGATCGATAACCTTGCCCTCACGAAGATTGCCTCAGATTATGCTTCTTGGGTAAGTCGATATACCGAAACAAAAGTTTTACTTGGTTAGTTCGGTCGCGTTTTCTCACATGCAATTTTTTCGCAGAATGCTTTGATTATGAGGGCGTTAAAATGGCGTTTGCACTTGGCCATCGGAGTTTGGGCTCAAGCCCGGAGAGAAATCAATTGCCTCAAGGAGAGGGTGGACTCGACAACCACTCTTTCCTGATCCTTGGAGACCTCCCAAAAGGAGCTTGAGAGGATGGGTAAGTCTCTTTCGGCTGCAAGAGAGAGGGCCTCTTAGCTTGCTGTACAGGTCAATGAGCTTCAGGCTTCCGCGAGCAATCAGACAAGGCCCGTTTGGAGCTGTCGCGAATTCAATCTCAGCATGCCGAGGAGATAGAGAATATGCATAAATGCTTCGACAATAGGTGGAATGAGATGAGGGCTAGGGGGATAAAAGGCTTGCTAATGAGGAACGCATGTTCCAAGGGCAACAGGAACAAATTGCTGACTTAAGTAGGAAATTGGGCGACAGTGAAGATCGGGTTAAATGGCAGCAAGGTCAAATTACCAAGTTGACTGCCAACCTTGCCCATTCTTGCCTGGAGAATGAGGGTAAACAATCGCGATTTCATAGTCTTAAGATTAGGCTCCAGCAGGTGGAGATGGACAAGTCAAAGGCTCTCGATGAGGTTTGTGGGTTGAACACGAAAATGACTCAACAGGAGGAAGAGGTATGTTATCTCCTACTATTTTTCATTTTGGCTTTTCGACTTTTGCCTTACTCGGCCCTTTGCCTGTAGGTGAGAAAAATGGGGCTTGAGTTTCAGGAGCGGCTGAGGACCTTCGGAGAGGAAATGGCCTTGAGCCATCGAAGGAACTCCAAACTAGAGAAGCAATTGGCTGAAGCAAACGCACGGACCTCCTTGGCGGTGGAGGAATACAAAAACTCTGCTCAATTTATTGAGGAGCATAGGGCGGCCTGTGCCGATGCGTTTCGATTCGGTGAGGAGGAGACGCGAGCTAAAATCTCTCAGGCCTATCCCGAGTTGGACTTGTCTTTTCTAGAAGCTGAGCATTATGAGAATCGTACCCTGGGGACCGAGGAAACCGAGTATGAGGAGATCTCGGATGTTGATCTTGAGGCTATTTTGGGCATTGACACGGTTGCCGAGGTATCTCAATGAAGCACTTTCGAAGAGGGCAAACCGAGTCATGCCTCCCCAGATGCTGCTGCAGGAGACGTTGGGTCTGACCCTAGACCTTGATTTTCCAGGGCTATCATATGTATTTTCTACTTCTTTTCTTTTGTAGTTCGATTAATAATCAATAAATGAATCTTTTATTTTCACCTTGTCACCTTGGCTATCGTCTTTTCTTAAGCAATTGATTATGTGCGTTCGGTGATTTTCCCTTCTGCCTACAACAACCCATATCCCACAACTAGGTTGCCTTTGGCATCTTTTAATCAGGCACCCTACTCAGTCGACTCTGGGCCGAATTTCGCTGAGGAATGTCCTTTCGGGCTTATTCAAAATAGCTCATCCTAATAGGAGTTGGGATAACTCTACTAGGGTCAAGGTAAAGTAAATGATTTGTATGGGCTGAAGAAAAGGTGCCTCGGGCCGAGGTTCTTTAGTCCGAAGTGCAGGTTCGGGTGTAGGGCATATAGCTTTAGGTGACATGATCCGAACGGAGGAAGTTTGGTCCCAAGAAAGGGGGCACATCCCGAGCGCCTCAATGTTATTAATGATCCTCTTCGACGAGGGGGCGGAACACTTTTTTCCTATGAGCGCCTACTGAGGCAGTGACACGTGGCGTGTTTCGCGGTAATAGTATTGGAATTGATGGCCCGGGCGATCGGGATACTCGCCAGGAGTAGTTTAAAAATGGATGAGGGAATGCCGTCGTTAATCACCTTTTCAACTGATCTTCCAAAATTTTTGGATACTGAGATGGCTTCTGGAGGCGAGGGGCGATCGACTGAAGCTCTAAGTAGCGGCGTCAATGGCCGTGAGGGGCCCCATAGGAGCCGCACTACGGTAACCATTGATGGAAAGGTCTTGGCGTCACTGTTCACAGACCACGAACGACTCTAGAGGGCAGCCGAGCAATACCTGGCTATTTTCATGAGAGAGAATGAGCTCCTTCATCGGGCCAACAGTCGGCTGGAGGAGCAAGTAGCATCCCTCCAGCGACAGATTGCCGAGTTAGCTCTGCGGTGTGGGGGGAGCTTGGCAGCGCCCGAAGAAGATGGCAAGCCCCAGTGAGGGCTCATGTACTTTTTTACTTTTTTACAATGAATGGAATATAGACTTTCAGCAACCTTTGTATCTAGTGCTATCCTTGAAACGTTCATTCTCATTATGTCAGATACACGAACGAGACATTCCTTGAGGGATATTTGGAGATCCTAGCGAGACTAGGGTATTGCGTCCCCATTTTAGCCGAGGTAAGGGGAACTTCATAAGTTCTAGTCGGAGTGTAGTATATCGCTCGGTTTTGCCAAAACATAACAAGTGTCTCGTTAGCACCGGGGCGAGAGTTGCTATCTTGGTTTGGATCGGGGGATAAGCGAACGTTCGGTTTTTCTCGAAATAAGGAGACTATCTCGGCTTTGAGCGATGTCTCGGTTTAGGCCGAAATATAACAGATGGCTCGGCTTCGGGCCGAAGCATAGAATAGTTCAGCTAGATCCCCGATAAGTGTCTTGGTTGAAACAGAGGTCAGGCAAATAGTTCTGTCAATCCGAAATAGGAAACAGTTCTACGTGATATGGCCGAAAACTATGCGAGTACCTTGGTGGACGGTCTGTTCTATGAGAAATTATTTCGTTTTCTACCCGGGCTGATGAGGCAGATTTGTGATTCGCCAAAGGATGCTTTGTTTTTTGCGTAAAGCATTTATCATGTTGGCCTTTTCCAACGTGGGTCTTTTTAACGAACAAGGTAAGCATTCGATCGCCATTGAAGGACATCGTTTTCACAAGGTGATTTTCTAGGCCTGTCCGTATCCCAAGGATCGGTGGATGATTTTCTGCATTTAAGGCTATTGATTCGTGGTCAGAGAAAATCTTTTGTCTTGCATCATGGCCTGGGAAATGCGTTCGGCATGCTTTGGAAAGCGCTCTTTTACCTTGAACTGTCACGTGGTAGTGGGGCCAGGGCGTTTTGAATCCTGAGGTTTTCTGCTTTAATGGCTGCCCCCGGTCCGTTTGCCTATAAAATGGGGAGAGCGGGCCGTGTTAAGCTATCTCCCAAGACTTTCCTTGACTGGCAAGGGTTTTCATGGCGTTTGTTTCATTAAAGTTGAAAGTGGAGAGTTCGAGCCTTCTTTTTGAAGGTTGGCTCGCCCTAGATAGCTGGGGTGATGGAGAAGCTGCTAAAGAGAGACCAGTCCTTAAGGGAGGAATTTTCGGAGGTCATATGAAGAGCGCACGGGAGGACCACGAGGTCATATGGGGAGCGCACGTATGCGCTTCTTGTGTGTCCTTTGTCACTTACCATGGGGACAACTGAAAATGCAAGGCATATGTATCCCCCATGACTAATATGGATTTTTCCTCCTCCCTCGATTTGGATTCCTCAGCTTATCCGCTTAAGGAATCTTTTACAATGTAAAGAGGGAGGATGGTTGTGTCAGTCTGCTTGTCCCCTGCTTATGTTGTTGTGCAATGGCTGGTAGTCCAGCACTCCGCTTGGGGGATGCTTCCTCAGCATCGGTATCCATAGGTCTTTACCCCATTTTGGATCCCTTAATTCATCTAGGGGACCCGTGGATGGCCAGTTTTGCTCTTTGGCATTAACCAGTGGTTCAGCCGAGCTGTCTGGTTTCTCTGATTTCTTGGGTTAAATGCCAGAACATCATTATTAACCGAATCTGATCGAAGTTGCTCGGCCGAGCTTTTTATTTGTTTCCTATGCCATGATGCACTTGTAATACCTCTCAAGAGATTGTAATTTCTATTAATAAAGAAAGTATTTTCTTTCCTTTTTAAATACTGATGTCTTTTTTAGCATGGTTGTATTGAGAGTTTTCCTACACTTTCTGTAGTGTATTTTACTTGTTTTTAGTAGCGATTTTAGCTACTTTGCTTTGGCTGATCATTTCAGCGATATTTGGTCTTCTGTGGAGGAAGCAGTCACCTCTGTTTAGGTCAGAGGGAAGCCTGGGCGGCCTTGGCCACATTCAAGGAATAAATCGCATGATATCACTAATGGGCAGGAAGAAGTCACTTACCTCTGCCGAAGTTTAGAGACTGCTTGGAGATCACTCGGTTTGGCCAGGGCTTGCGAGCTGCCCGAGTCCGACCGAGGTTTACGAGATAAGTAAGATACTTTAGCCAGCAATAGAGTGTCTTGGTTCGGCTCTGTCCGAGGCAAGAGGTCGGTTCTTTTTTCGACCAAGGTGATGGAAGAGGCTTATGACTTGTAAGAGGACGCCTTGTTTTCTTTCTTGAACATTTAATTCTTTGGCCATTTCCCATTGTTGACCCAATTGATTATGTTGATGATTAACAAAACTATTTGAGTATAACTTTTGAAGGCTCTGATGATTTTGATTTAGTGTTTCAGATTATAAGACTATTGAATGATCAAAATCAGGAGTTACATAGTGTTCTGGATCGAATCTAATGTCTAGGTAAGAATTGCAGACATTAGAGTCGACTCCGAGAATCACAGAGCCGACTCCGGAACTGGCACGGTCATTAGAGTCAACTCCGAGACTGTTAGAGTCGACTCTCATAGAAGAAGCAGAAAGTCAATTTTTCTGGCCCCGACCTAGAGTCGACTCCGGGTAAGTTAGAGTCGACTCTGGAAAAGTTTCTTGTCGACCCCAGAAAAGCCTGAGACGACTCCAGAAATACCGTTCTGAGATGCCTCGAGCTAGAGCCGACTCCAGAAAAGTTAGAGTCGACTCCAACCCACCTGGAACGAAAAATCAAGTTGCCAGATCAGCTCTAACGATAATATTTCTATTTTACCTTATTTCTAACGGATATATTTTGATACAAGGTACACTCCAACGGATAGTTTTCTTCCAAAAATGGTGTGAAAGAAATCTATAAAAAGGGAAGTCTATTGTTCAAAAATAAGAACGGAAAAATAGAAAGAAAAAGAGAGAAAATCTAAGATAGACAAATCCCATTTCAAAAATCCGAGAGCTTGAATCTTAAGAGAAAAAACCTTCTAGCTCAAATCCACTCCACTCCAAAAAGCTCAAGAGGAATCCAAAGCGTTCAAATCAAAGTCTTGGTGGATTTCCCAACTTGGAGAAAGGAGATTCAGTTCTTGCTTTTCAACTCTTCTCAACTGCTTCAACTGTGAAGAATCGGAGCTGAGGCTTGATTCAATCCAGCAAGGAGAAGAAGAAAAGAAGAAAAGCTCAAAAGCCAACCAATCTACAAATCAGGCTTTTCTAAACCTTGTTATTCTTAATTTGTATATTTTCTCTTTGAGGAGCTTTGTATTTCAAAAACAATACTTATTTTTGTATGTGCCTAGTTCAATCTGGGGGATTGAACTAGAGGAGGTAGTTTTACCTCGGTTCAAGCTTGGTTAAGCTTGGGTTAGGGTTTTTGTGCTGGTGAGCCCTTGAAAACCAGCTGGGTTCGTTGTGCGCCCGGGAAAACAACAAGTTCGAGTTGTGAGCTTGTAAAACAACTCTGCTGTAATCTAGGGTGATTATAGTGTGGACCCAAGTGAATCTTGGGAGTGGACGTAGGTGTTGGATACACCGAACCACTATAAAATCTTTTGTGTTTGCCGTGTTCTATTGTCTCTATCTCTATCTTATTCATTGCACTTTATAGTTACCTTGCATTTGCCTTCATTAATTTCAAGCAAACTATTTTAAAAAGGCTAATTTTTTAAAGAACCCAATTCACCCCCCCCTCTTGGGTTGCCATCTGGGCCAACACCCATGCACGGTTATTTTGCGCACGTGCCAAGCAATCGATCATTATTGGACGACATTGCTTTCGTCAGAGGATTCCCCATATCTATTCATATTTCGAGGATTTGTGGGCGATTCGGGGCATTTAAGGCTCTCGATTCGAGATTTGAAAATGATTTTCTGCCTTCTACCCGTGACCGGAAAATGCGCTTAATGCGCCTCGAGATGCGATTTCTCGCTTTCCTGGACGTCGCGTGGCCTCATGGGCCTCGGCTTCGGCCGAGACTTTATATAATGCGTCACTCGGTGTTGCCAAGCCTTCAGAGAATATATCACTTGGTGTTGCCGAGCCTTTAAATAATAATATCACTCGATGTTGCCGAGCCTTTAAATAATAATATTACTAGGTGTTGCCGAGCCTTTAGAAATGTATCACTTGGTTGTAGCCGAGGCTTCGGAAATGTATCACTCGGTTGTAGCTGAGGCTTCAAGATTATATTTTACTTGGCGCTGCTAACGTACGAAGTCCTCCCAGCCCAGTTGGGATATATATTACTTGGCGCGGCCAAGGTCCGGAGATCGCTCGGCCCGATCGAGGATTTAAAAAGATTATATTTTACTTGGCACTGCCAAGGTACGGAGTCCTCCCAGCCCAACTGGGATATATTTTACTTGGCGCAGCCAAGGTCCGAAGATCGCTCAGCCCGATCGAGGATTTATAAAGATTATATTTTACTTGACACTGCCAAGGTACGGAGTCCTCCCAGCCTAGCTGGGATATATTTTACTTGGCGCGACCAAGGTACGGAGTCCTTCCGGCCCAGCTGGGATATATTTTACTTGGCGCGGCCAAGGTTCGGAGATTGCTTGGTTCGGCCGAGGATTTTTATGACTTGCTTCTCATTGTAGCTTTCAAGGAGAGTTATAAGAATTTTGCAGGCCTTTTAAAAACCAAACTTAATTCAATGAACAAAAAATGGGATTAGCAAGAGCATACTTTTATTGATGATATGCACGGAGATTATCCGAGTTCCAGGTCCGAAGAATAGATTTCTCACTTAGCTCTTGGAGTTTATAGGTACCGGGCCCGACGACTTCCACCACTTGATAGGGGCCTTCCTAGTTCGGAGACAGCTTTCCTTGTTCCGCTGGTTTGGAGACAGACGCCTTTCAGAGGACAAGATTGCCGGGGGAGAAAGATTTCCCCTTGACTTTGGAGGCATGATAGCGAGCCACTCTCTGCTGGTAGGCAGCTACTCTGATCCGCGCTTTCTCTCTATCTCCTCCAGTAGGTCGAGGTTGGCGCAGAGTTGCTCATCATTAGACTCCTCCAAATAACCTTCATGCGAGGGGAAGGGAGCCCAACCTCCACAGGAATGACAGCTTCCATGCCGAAGGTCATTTTGAAAGGAGTTTGGCCCGTGGGCATCCTCTCGGTTGTTCGGTAAGCCCATAGCACGTGGTGAAGCTCTTCCGCCCACTTGTCTCGTGCTCGATTAAGACGAGCCTTGATTCCCTGCAAGAGGGTTCGGTTGGTTACCTCGGCTTCTCCATTAGCTTAGGGATGTCCCACCGATGTGAGGCAATGAATGATGCCATGATCCTCGCAGAATTCTCGGAACTTGGGATTATCAAATTGCTTCCCATTGTCGGTGATGATTGTGTGGAGAAGACCGAACCGACAAATGATGGACCTCCAGACAAAATCTTTAGCCCGAGCCTCGGTGGTCAAGTGAGTAGAAGGGAGTCTTTGGATGGTAGAATGTCGTTGACATGAATCGCAGGCTTGGACAAGGTCGTTGGCATCTTTCTGCATAGTCGGCCAATGTATCCTTGGCGAAGTATCTTATGGCACAAAGCTGTGCCGCCGAGGTGGTTGTTGCATATGCCTTCATGAACCTCCCGAAGAGCATAATCAGCCTCCGAAGGTCGGAGGCATTTAAGCAGAGGCATAGAGAAGGATCGTTTGTATAGCCGATTGTCAATCAAGACATAATGGGAGGATTGCATCTTTAGTTTCCTTGCTTCTTTTCGGTCGGTAGGTAGTAGCCCTTCTTTGAGATATTTATATATGGGATCCGCCCAAGATGGCTCGGTGTCACTTGCATCATCTGATCAGAATCAGTGATGCTGGATTTCTCCAGGACCTCCAAATGAAATTTTCGCTCAAGGTCCATTGAGTTCGCAGTCGCTAGGTGAGATAAGAGGTCGGCGCATGCATTTCCTGCCCTTAGTATCCGAATAATTTCAAATTCAATGAAATGAGATAACAAATCACACACCTTTTGCAAATACCAAACCATATTCGGCTCTCAGGCTTCAAATTCTCCTCATACTTGGCCTACCACTAACTGGGAGTCAGTATAAGCGTTTAGCTTCTCGACTTTAAGCTCCCGACCGATGTGGAGTCCGGCAATTAAGGCCTCATACTCTACTTCATTGTTGAAAGTTGGGAAGAAGAAACAGATGCCATACTCGAACGTCGCCCCTTCTAGACTAGTGATGACAAGACCCGCGCCAGAGCCACTCGCACTGGAGGATCCGTCGGCATGAAGTAACCACGGAGCGTTAAGCTTCGGTTGTTCAGGGGAACCTGAGGTAGAACCATCCTCGGGTATGGTACACTCCAGGAGGAAATCAGCCAGGACTTGGGCTTTAATGGTTGGACGAGGATAATATTGAATGTCATGCTCGCTCAGCTCCATAACCCACTTGGTCATCCTTCCCGAGGCCTCCGGGCGATGGATGATAGATCCGATGGGTTGGTCGGTCAGAACCGCCATGGCATGCGCCTATAAATATGGCCACAATTTTTGGACTGATGTCACCAGGGCCAAGACCACCTTCTTGACCCGGGTATACCTTGTCTCGGCATCCCTGAGCAAATTGCTGACATAATAGATCGGCCTCTGAACCTTGTTATCCTTTCTGACCATCACTGAGCCAATGACACTCTCAGAAACCGCCAAATACAAACTCAGCATCTCTCCTTGCTTCGGACTGCTAAGGAGAGGTGGTGAGCCGAGGTATCTTTTAAGATCTTCGAGGGACTTCTGGCAAAAATTCTTCGCTGATCAAAGAGCTTTGAAGAAGGGGAGGCATTTCTCGACCGATCGAGCAATGAAGCGACTTAGGGCCGCTATCCTCCCAGTGAGACGCTGCACTTCCTTGACCGACACCGGAGGGATCATTTGCTATAGGGCTTGGATCTTTGGGGGGTTTGCTTTAATTCCCCACTGTGAAACCATGAAGCCCAGGAACTTGTGGAATTAACTCCGAAGGCACATTAGTTGGATTGAGCTTCATCTGGTACTTTCGAAGCGTTGCAAAGCTTTCCGCAAGGTCCTTCACATGATGGGGCACCTCCTTGCTCTTTACCAGCATATCATCAACATACACCTCCATGTTTCGACCGATTTGCTCCTTGAAGATTTTGTTGATCAGCTTTTGGTAGGTGGCACCTGCATTTTTCAGACCAAAAGGCATAACTCGGTAGCAATAGATACCTCGGTCGGTGATGAAGGCTGTTTTTTCCTTATCTTCGGGCGCCATTCGGATTTGGTTGTACCCCGAATAGGCATCCATGAAAGTCAGCATCCGATGGCCCGATATCACATCTACGAGTTGGTTAATCCGAGGAAGAGGGAAACTGTCCTTTGGGCAAGCTTTATTGAGGTTGGTGAAGTCGATGCAAATCCTCCACTTTCCATTCGTCTTTTTCACCATGACGACATTCGCCAACCAGTCGGGGTAATTGACCTCTCGGATAAAGTTGGCTTTGATGAGCTTGTCCACCTCTTCCTTGATAGCTTTCTGACGCTCGGGGGCAAAGCTTATTTTCTTCTGTTTGACTGGTCAAATGTCTCATCCATGCTGAGGTGATGGACTAAGACATCTGGACTAATCCCTGGCATATCTGAGGCAGACCAAGCGAACACATCGACATTCCCCCGAAGGAAATTGATTAAGTCTTGCCGAAGCTTTTCCTTTACCCGTGACCCAATCTTTATGATTCGATCGGGCCGATCTGTTGGAAGAAACAATCCCCGAGGCATGCATATTTTAAAAAATTTGATAACAATTATCATTGCAGAATTTTAAAGATTACATACTAATCTATCTAACATGCATCAAGATCATATCTTTTCCTTGTATATAGGATCGATTGATCCAAAATATGCATATAATAAAAATATTAAGATCATATCTTGATCTTCAAGATGACTAGTCATACTACTTATCTTGAAGCCTGCCTTAAGATCTAGGGATCAAATCACTTACCTTAAAAATAGTAGGTAAATCCTTATTGCCCTACAGCCGTTCAATCGTCCGGCCTCTAGTATCGTCCACATGAAGCCCCGAATGATCGAATTTCCGGGAGTGCTAGCTCGCAAAAAAATAGCTTTGCTGATCTTGAATCCTCCCACTTGAATCTTCCTTTAAGATCCACCACGCTTCCGCTAACACCAGAATCACCAGGATTTTTATTCTAACCTTTTTAGAATTACAATCCATGGCATATCGTGTATTGTTGTTCTGTGTATTCTGATGAGGGAATGCCCTCTATTTATAGTCTCAATTTAGCCTTAACATTAAATTCTGACATTAAGAATTCCATCGTTTGGTAAAAGTGAAGAGACGCCGAAGGTGCGGCGCTTGGTTTAATTTCAACATTCGGTGAAAACCAAAGAGACGTGGCTAAATCCGACGTTCGATGAAAACCAAAGAGTCATGGCTAAATCCAACGTTCGGTGAAAATTAATGTTAAGCATTAAATTCTACATGAGAATTTAATCTCTCATGAGATGAGACTTTAGCCATCTCATCATATGAGATCCTTATACGAGAGGTTTGGGTTCAGGTGATGGTTTAATCTAATCTGAATTTATTTGACTGAACCCACATAGATCATGGTCCAAGCTCAAATCAAATTTGGCTAGTCCTGAATCTATTTAAATCCAAATCAAGTCTAATTTCAAATCAATATTTGAAATTGACTAGTCCTTCTAATGGACTTAAACCAAATTGAATCTTATTCACTTGTACTTAACCCAATTGAGATAATTCAATCAATCAAATTGATTAATTAAATCATATACGATTCTCAATCGTTGATCAGCAAACAGATCATCCTAGGAAACTTCTATGCGTGTGACTCTCTAGGTTCGAACCTAAGCCGGTAGCATAGAAACATCTTTCTATACTAATCGATGTACCCATCTAGCAATGGAACCCGACGTCTGGATAGGTCGAAGAGTTGTCGAGCAAACTCCAAGAACCCTAAGAAACAGTTACCGTATAATTCATCCTCTTGACCACAAATGCTAAGGATGGCTTAAGAGCCTGTCAACTCTAAATAGCAAATCCATAAAGTGATTTCAACTATAGTGATCATGTGACTTTCATATGAAGTGCCTTGGCCAAGGTCTTGCTAAATTGAAACACAAGCATTTCTCCTTTTAACGAGATAGGTCAAATTTCATCTTGATCCACAACTGACTACCACAAGTACTTGACTGCACCCAGTAACCTTTCGTAGCTGGATTAAAAATCCAGGTGGTCCGGCACCTAAGTACAATGAGTTGCTTGTAAGCCACTGGTTGTGGTCTTCAGGTCTAAAGGATACTTATACCTATATCTTCTTGGATTAACTCTTGACAGTAGAGTATCCGGAAATGAGTCACGTTCGGTGAAATGTACTCCTACACTTCCACCTGTATGTCATACTAGTGTCTCTACACTCCTTGGTTAAGAGGACAACCAACAAATATGATATACAACGTCCTATAATTGATAGTACTATGGCCCTGTCATAGTATATCATTTGGTCACGAACTCTTTTAAGGACCTTCAAAGATAAATCATCCTTTATCATGAAGAAAGATCCTAAGGGCTTCATTACAATCAGGAGTATTAAGAAGATGTTCTTGTAAAGAATAAACTGCCAAATAACTTTTATTAATATATCAATTTATATACAATTTACATTAGCGCAATCATCAAATGATTGGCTTTAGGATACAATTCCCAACAAACTCCCACTTAGCCTAAAGCCACTCATTACAGTATCTAATACCCATCTTTAACTTATAGTTGTCAAACTCCTTGATGCTGAGTGCTTTAGTAAATGGGTCACCTAGGTTTTCCTTTCCATCAATCTTCTAAAGATTTATGTCACCTCGATCTACAATCTCTCGAATAAGATGAAACCGGCGCAGTATGTGCTTGGTGCGCTGATGTGCTCGTTGTTTCTTTGCTTGAGCTATGGCACAAGTGCTGTAACTGTACAACAGGACTGGTCCATCTATGGAAGGTGTCACTTCAAGCTCGGAGATGAACTTTCGCAGCCACAGAGCTTCTTTCGCAGCATTTGATGCAATAATGTACTCTGCCTCGCACACCGAATCTGCCATTGTATGTTGCTTGAAACTTTTCTAGCAAATAGTTCCACCATTCAGGATAAACATGAAACCTAATATACTTTTGCTATCATCATGATCTGATTGGAAACTAGAATCAGTATATCCAACAAATTTCAAATCGGACTCTCCATAGACTATCCATTGGTATTTAGTATTTCTCAAATACTTAAGGATTGTCTTAACAACTTGCCAGTGTTTTTCTCCTGGATCAGATGGTATCTACTCACTACTCCTAGTGAGTATGCCACATCTGGTCTTGTACATGTCATGATGTACATAATCGATCCCACTGTCGAAGCATATGGAATTCGACTCATACATTCTCTTTCATTAGGAGTTGTCGGACAATCCTTCTTAGAAAGATAAATTACATAGCCTATCGAAAGATAGCCTTTCTTGGAATTCTCCATGCTAAACCTTTTTAGCACAGTGTCAATGTACATAGATTGGGATAAACCAAGCATCCTCTTAGATCTATCTCTATAGATCTTCATCCCTAGGATGTATGATGCTTCTCCCAGATCTTTCATAGAGAATTGTGATGATAACCATGTCTTTATTCCTTGTAATGCAGGGATATCATTCCCGATTAAGAGAATATCATCTACATATAATACAAGAAATACAATAACGGAATCGTTAACCCATTTATAAATGCAAGGTTCTTCTTTATTTTTAATAAAGCCATAAGATTTGATCACTTTATCAAATCGTATGTTCCAACTCCTAGATGCTTGCTTAAGTCCATAAATAGACTTCTGTAGCCTGCACACTTTAGACTCGTCTTCAGATATAAAACCTTTAGACTTTATCATATACACCTGTTCTTCTAAATCACCATTTCGAAAAGCGGTTTTAACATCCATCTACCAAATCTCATAATCGAAGTGTGCTGCTATAGCTAGCATAATCCGAATGGATTTTAGCATTGCCATAAGAGAAAATATTTTATCATAGTCAATACCATAACGTTGACGATACCCCTTAGCAACTAGACGTGCTTTATAGGTCTTAACCTTTCCGTCTACACCTCTTTTTCTCTTGAAAACCCACTTACACGCTATAGGTTTTATCCCTTTGGGTGGGTCAACTAATGTCCATACATTATTGTCCTTCATGGAATCAAGTTCGGATTTCATGGCATCAAGCCATTTATTAGAGTCAGTCCTTTGCATAGCATCCATATAGGTGATCGGATCCTCGTTGTTCTCATCGAGTTCAACAGGATCATCGTTCTGGACCAAGAAACCTAAGTATCTGTCCAGTTGATGTGGTACTCTACCAGATCACCTTAATGGTGCATCTAAAATGGGTTTTGAGTTTGATCTAATCAACTCAGATTCTAAGGGTTCACTGGTTTGTGTTGTTCCTTCTACCTGATGAACTTCCTCAAGTTCAACATTAGAGCTATTTGTTCCTTCACCAAGGAACTCCTTTTCAAGAAAAACTGCTCTATTACTAATGAACAACTTTTGTTCTTCAGTATTGTAGAATTAATATCCTTTGGTTTCTTTCGGATAGCCGATAAAAAAATATTTGTCAGATTTGGGTTCAAGTTTGTCTAATTTTGCACGTTTCACATAAGCCGGACACCCCCAGACTCTCAGATAGGTAATAACCGGTTTATGTCCATACCACATCTCATGTGGAGTTTTAGAAATAGACTTACTTGGAACCTTATTAAGAATATGACAAGCTGATTCTAATGCGTATCCCCAAAATGATATTGGCAAGCTTGCAAAACCCATCATGGACCGAACCATGTCTAACAGAGTTCGATTTTTTCTTTCCGACACACCGTTATGTTGCGATGTTCCAGGAGGAGTCCATTGGGAGAGAATCACATTCTCTCTTAAATATGTCACAAATTCATTGGAAAGGTATTCTCCTCCTCGATTTGATCGAAGGGTCTTAATACATTTTTCTGTTTATTTTTCTACTTCTTTATGATATAGTTTGAACATTTCAAACAACTCAGATTTATGTCTCATAAGATAGACATAACCAAACCTAGAAAGGTCGTCTGTAAAAGTTATGAAGTAGTAATATCCACCTTTGGCACAAGTGCTCATTGGTCCACATACATCAGTATGTGCTAGACTCAATAGCTCTTTGGCTCTTTCACCTTTTCCAGTAAAAGATGACTTGGTCATTTTATCAAGAAGACATGATTCACAGGTAGTTAATGATTCACAATCATCAACTTGAAGGATGCCCTCCTGAGTTAACCTGTTTAATCTATTCTTATTGATATGACCCAGCCGATGATGCCAAAGATAAATGTCTATGACATCAGTTGTTCTAGGGCGCTTACTTGAATTGTACACTACATTCACAGGCTGTGATAATATATAAATGCCATTAGATAAATGCCCAGTCATTACAGTGACTCCATTCATAATGATATTCAAAGTAATATCCTTTATTGAAATTTCATAATGACTTTTGGCTAGAAGGCCTATAGAAATTACGTTCAACAAGAATGTTGGGCAAAAATAACAATCATTTAATATAATGACATTTCTATTGAAAACTATTTCAAGAACTCTTAATGCCAGAACTGGAACTAATCTTCCATCGTCGACATTAAGGAATCTTTCATTGTCCTCAAATCTTCTGGTGACCTGTAGTCCCTACAATGAATTGCAAATGTTAAAAGGACTCTCGGTATCCAATACCCAGGTCTGATTATCATATACAGAAAAATTACAAGGTGTTATCATATAAATACCTTGTTGAGCAACATCTTGCTCCTTTTTCTTCTTTGGCCTGTTTTGATCAAGTGTGGCAATGTAAAGAGGACAGTTCCTTTTCCAGTGCCCTTGCATCTTGTAGTGAAAGCATTTAGCTTGACTTTTATCAACTTTCTTCTTCTGCATCTGATCCCTTATAGATGTCCTAGCATGTTGCACCTTTTTATTATTCTTTTTTTCTTCCCTTTCCCAAAGGGTTTACGCCCTACCTTAAATCCTTCAACCACATTAACCAAACCCTTAGAGAGTTGGTTATCCTTCTTAAAGTTCTGTAACAACCCCAACAAACTGTGGTAGTTGACTGCAGGCTTTGTCATTCGAAAATGAGTAAGGAAAGGTCGAAAGGATGGAGGCAAGGAATTCAGGATCGCATCTTTTCCCAACTGCTCATGTAAGGAAAAGTCGAGCTTGCTTAGGAGTTCTATCTTCTCGATCATATACAATACATGATCAGTGATAGGAGATCCATCCCTCATTCGAGCATTGAAAATTGCACAACTAGTCTTGTGCCTTTCAACATCATCGGGTGTGCCGAAAGATTCATTCAACGCTTGAATGATTTCTTCTGGCTGAGCATTCTCAAACTGGCGACCGAATTCATCGTTCATTGCTGCTAGCATGATACAACGCACGCTATTTCTATCATTGAGCCACTTCTGATAAGTGTCTCTCTCAGAACTTTGGGTGTTTGCATCAGGTATCTTTGGTGCAGGATTATTCAGAATATATAGAATCCTCTCATGCTCAAGGATGATCTTAAGTTTTCTGAACCAGCTATTGAAATTGAAACCATTCAACTTGTCACTATCCAATAGGGACCTTAATGATAAATTAGTAGCCATTTTCTCCATAAGAAAAAACTAAAGTTTATTAGTATATAAATTGATTCAGTCTAAAGACTAGGTCTTTAGTCTAAAGATTCTTCCACTATTTTATTCAAATTGGCAGCCTCTACACCCCAATTCGAAGAATTATTCTTAATTCTTTAGTGGGCACTAAGATCTACATAAACTACATACAGGTCCAAGTGAAGATTGGCTAACCCATATGCATCTAAGAGTATGTTTAAAATTAATTGTTTTCTCAAATAATTCTTAGTGTTCAGTTTTGCCCCATATACCTCTTCAGCAGGCATGAAGTGCCTTCACTGAAAGTTCTGGTTAGGTCCAACCATTAAATGATATAATCAGTGTAACCTATTAACAGACAACCAAGCCCGAGTAAAGCTCGGCTCACCTGACTGTTTATTTAATAGTTACGCTGACTTATCATATAATGAATGATAATTCCGATGGTTGACAAGCACCAGGCATGGTGTGCCTCCAATGATTATCAAGACATCGGACTAATTATCACCCACCTTAATGGGAGGCTATGATCTAATTATCATATAACTATTTCATTTTAAGGACCTAATAATTTTAGAGGATTTTAATAATATGAAGATAAATTGACTAATCAAGTTCTCCCACTGAATCTATGAAATCAGTAGAATGAAACAAGATTAAGTCAGGTTAAGTGGCACCTAAATCAGTCAGATTGATTTCCTTACAGGCATGGGTCAACCCGAATCAGGTAAATGATCTGAATCATAAATGGTTCACCGCATTGACCAGGTGAGTGAGATCGATGGGAGGGATATGCCATTAACTCGTTAAAGACGCATCAATACGAGTAGCTCCCAATTAAAAACCATTCGATCATTGATCCTAGAGCAACTTGCCAACCCACCTTGACATCATATGGTTAACCAATTCTGATTTGACCATCTAAGAGATTCATGCTCAACCACGGAGCCTAATCTACTTCCATTTGGTTTAATCAAAGAGTAAGACATGATCAACTACAACTATTGTTTGATTTAGAGCATTCTTAACCTTAATCTAATTAGATTTGATCAAATACTCTTACAGTCCAGTTGATTTAAACCTTAGGGTCTAACCCTTTATGGACCCAATTTAGCTAACCCAAAGGATTAAATATATTTCATGTTTACATGTCATATATTTCAATCAAGCATCATATGTATTATGTTATTACTCATAATTCCTATATTTAGATCATATCTAAAGAGATTATGAATTAACATTTGACATTCAAATTAGACTCTCATAAATATTTGTATGTTTCATAACATAGACATCATGCCATCATGCCATCATATATCATATATATGTTTTATACTAAACATGCAAATACATGTTTTATATAACATCAACATTGTTGAGAAATTATTGAAACATAATTGCCCCAACTTATTGATTTTGATGATTTCCAAAAGACATTACTTTACTTTCTAAAAGGCTATGAACATGTTAAGTCAATCAATGAAATATTCTTACTATGAGCAATTTCAAATTAGAAACTATGAACTGTTAATGTGTAATGAGTTTTTGTTGAATCAATTGAATATATGTTTCAGTGAGCTATACTTATGAATTCAAAAATGATTTCTATACCACTCTTTTAAAGATCAATGAATTAATGAAAATGTTTTGAAATTGAGCATTACTGTTAAATCAACATTATTCAAGTCATATTTATATTTTAAATTTGGTTGGGATGATTTTCAAAGCAAATCAGAATGTTTTCTGATTTTTGTATCAGTCCCGAGCCGACTCGAGAGTTTCCGAGTCAACTCCTGTGTTATCTGATTTTTAATGTTGTCTCGAGTCGACACTTGAGTTTTCAAGAGTCAACCCCTGAACCTTCTCGAGCCGACTCATGGACTGTGCGAGCCGACTCGACTCAGACGGCAGAAAGACTCATTTTTGAGTGCCTCTCGAGTCGACTCCCAGCTCTTCGCGAGTCGACCCCTGAAAGTCAAGAGTCGACTCCCAGCTTTTCGCGAGTCGACCCCTGAAGATTCACTTTTTGGTGCGTTTCTGGATTCGCGTGTTCGAGCCGACTCGCACAGTACTCGAGCCGACTCCCCGGAATCTGGGCGATATTTTTTTGAGTTGACACATCAGCACCAACGGTAATATTTTGAATCAACGGCTATATTTTACTGTGTCTAACGGCTATATCTTTTCAGGATCTATAAATAGAAGAGCCAGATTCAAATAGAAAGTGGGGATTGAAAAAGAAAAGAGAAATAGAAGAGCAAGAGAGAAAAATAGAGAGAGCCTATTGAACATCAGAAAAAAGGGAAAACTGAGAGTATTGTAGAATCATTTGATTCAAGGAGAGATTCAATCTTTGCATTTGAGAGAGAGATTCGTGTGCATCAATTAATCGACTCTCAAAGCTCAAGAGGAAGGCAAAAAGCAATCCAACGTGCAAAATCTTCAGCCATTCCCAAGTTCAAAAAGAGGCAACACATTCTCCAAAGCTTTTCAACGATTGAGGAATCTTGCTGAGGCATCGATTCAACTTTTCAAGGAGAAAAGGGAGAAAGCCATCGCTGCAATCATCCGAAAAACCATCAGGCGTTTCTAACCCTAGTTTTTATTTATTCTTAAATTTGTATATCTGCTCAAGAAGGAGCATTTTTGTTACAAATACTTTGATTTCACTTGGTTACTGGTTCAATCAGTGGATTGAATCAGTGGAGGTAGGTTTACCTCGTTGCAAGCCGGAGTGCTTGTGCTGGGTTCGTTGTGATCCCGTGAAAACAATGAGTTAGGTTTGTTGTTAGCCCACAAAACAACGTGTAGGGTTTTGTGCTGGTAAGCCGCAAAACCAGCTGGGTTCGTTGTGATCCCGGTGAAAACAACAAGTTGGAGTTGTGATCTTGTAAAACAACTCAGCTGTAATCGGTGTGATTATAGTGGACCCAAGTGATCCTTGGGAGTGGATGTAGGTGTTGGATACACCGAACCACTATAAAACTTTTGTGTTTGCCGTGTTCATTTTCTCTCACTCTCATATCTCTTGTTAATTGCTTGGATATTGTTTTAGTTAATCTCTCTTGCACATATTGATATTCTATTGAAGTTAAAAAGGACTTAAATTTTTAAGAACCCAATTCACCCCCCCTCTTGGGTTGCCATCTGGGCCAACAATTGGTATCAGAGCATAGTGCTCATTTAGAGTTTGATCTCACGATCAAGAGCTAAAGGTCATTATGGCAACACAAAGTGGTTCTTGTTTGCTGAAGGTCATTCTACGAATAGACCTCCTCTTTTTAATGGCTCAAACTATTCTTATTGGAAAGCTAGAATGAGGATATTCATTCAAGCTTCTGATTATGAGCTTTGGGGTGTTATATTAATGGACCTAGTACACCCACACACCTTATAGATGGCACTATTGTTCCAAAGCCCGAAAGGGATTGGAATGATAATGATAGGAGAATGGCTCAACTTAATGCCAAAGCCATTAATATCTTATATTGTTCCTTAGATTCAAATGAATTCAACCGCATCTCTACTTGTAATTCCGCTAAAGAAATATGGGATAGGTTGGAAATTACACATGAAGGAACAAACCAAGTAAAAGAATCAAAGATAAATATTTTGGTTCATAAATATGAATTGTTCACAATGGAACAAGCTGAAACCATCACATGCATGTTCACTAGATTCACCGATATTGTGAATGGTTTGAAAAGTCTAGGAAAAGTTTATACTAATGCTGATCTTGTTCGCAAAATACTCAGGTCATTGCCAAGATCGTGGGAAGCAAAAGTCACAGCAATCCAAGAAGCCAAAGACCTCAATGCACTACCCTTAGAGGAGCTTCTAGGATCTCTCATGACCCACGAATTGACAATGAGGCAGCATATTGAGGAGGAAACTAAAAAGAAGAAAACCATTGCTCTAAAGGCTGCAAAAGAAGTGGAAGAGAGCAGCAGTGATGATAGTGATGAAGATGATGATGAAACTGCTCTCTTGGCCAAGAAATTCAGGAGATTTATGAGAAAAGGCCATTCCACAAAAAGAAATTTGAGCAAAAATGATGGAGATAAGGATAAGAAAAAGGACAAGGAGAAAGAAAAGAAAAAGAGCCCTTAATATGTTATGAGTGCAAAAAGCCAGGGCACTTAAATATGATTGTCCTTTGCTGAAAAAGGCCTACAAGAAAAAGAAGAAGCATACATGGCAACATGGTCTGATGAGTCTTCTTCATCGGAAGAAGAAGAGCAAAAGGAAGTTGCCAACATCTGCTTCATGGCCAACGACGACGACTGCGACAATGAGGTAAGTTCTGAAACTCAAATGATGATTTTACTTTTGATGAAATGTTTGAGGCTTTTAATGAACTTATGATAGATTTTAAATTTTGAAAAAGAAATTTAAATCTTGAAAAATGATAACAAAGTTTAGCTAAAAGTAAAAATGAATTAGCTTTAGAAGTTAAAAACTTAACTAATGAAAAGGAAGAACTTAGGAAAGAAAATGATTTCTTAAGAAAGATGTTAAAAAATATAAGGACATTGTTGAGAAATTCACTTTAAGCTCAACTAAATTAAACATGATTCTAGATAGTCAAAAGGCTGTTTTTGACAAAGCTGGGTTAGGGTATAACACTTTAAGAAAACAAAAATCATTAAAAAATATTTTTGTAAAAGCTAACCAAAGTAATATTACTTGTTTTAAATGCAATCAAAAAGGACACAAATCCTTTGAATGTAAAACCTTAATGAACAACAAGAAATTAAAAATAACAAAACTAAGAAAATATGGGTTCCGAAAGGAACAATTTTTGTGCTACTAACCATGAAGGACCCAAGAAAGCTTGGGTACCTAAACATAAAGTTTGATGATATTGCAGGAATGTCTTGTAGCCAAAAGATCAAAGAAAAAGTGGTATCTTGATAGCGGCTGCTCAAGACATATGACGGGTGACAAAGAGGAATTCATCACCCTAGAAGAAAAGAAAGGTGGAGTTGTGACATTTGGCGATAACGGTAAAGGTCAAATTTTGGCCTTGGTAAAGTTCGCATAACTCCATCCATATCTATTGAAAATGTACTTTATGTTATGGTTTAAAGCATAATTATTAGTATTAGCCAATATGTGATAAAACTTTATGTTTCTTCAAATCTTCTATTTGCACTGTAACTAATCCCATTAATGATAGCATTGTTTTTACTGGTTATAGATTTGGCAATGTATACTTAGTTGACACAGACAAAACTTCTAAGAGTAGTCATTGCCTAATTACTGATAATGCTAACATTAATGATATTAGTTGGTTNATTGTTTTTATTAGAAATAGATTTGGCAATGTATACTTAGTTGACTTAGACAAAACTTCTAAGAGTAGTCATTGCCTAATTGCTGATAATGCTAACATTAATGATATTAGTTGGTTGTGGCATCGTAGATTAGGTCATGCAAGCACACACCTTATTTCAAAACTAATTAAAATGGATTTAGTAAAGGATTACCTAAATTAGATTTTGAAAATAATAAAATCTGTGATGCATGTCAATTTGGAAAACAAACTAGAAGTTCTTTAAATCTAAAAATATTGTTTCAACTTCTAGGGCTTTAGAGCTACTTCACATGGATCTTTTCGGACCAACTAGAACCACAAGTCTAGGAGGAAAGAAATATGGTCTAGTGATTGTAGATGATTATTCTAGATATACTTGGGTAATGTTTTTAGCTCACAAAGATGAGACTTTCTCGATATTCCTGAAATTCTTCAAGAAAGTCACAAATGAGAAAAACACTACTATAGTATCTCTAAGAAGTGATCATGGAACAGAATTTGAAAATCACTTATTTGAAAATTTCTGCACTGAAAATGGAATTAATCATAATTTTTCAGCCCCTAGGACTCCACAACAAAACGGTGTAGTTGAAAGAAAGAATAGAACTCTAGAAGACATGGCCCGTACCATGCTATGCGAAAGTAACCTACCAAAGTATTTTTGGGCGGAAGCTATTAACACAGCATGTTACATCTTAAACAGAGCTTTAATAAGACCAATATTAAAGAAAACACCTTATGAATTATGGAATGAAAGAAAACCAAATATAAAATACTTTCATGCATTTGGATGTAAATGTTTCATTCATAATAATGGTAAAAACAACTTAGGAAAATTTGATGCTAAATCTGATGAAGGAATTTTTCTAGGTTATTCAACAACTAGTAAAGCTTATAGAATCTTTAACAAGAAAACCTTAATTGTTGAAGAATCCATACATGTAGTGTTTGATGAATCTTTAGCAACTGGATCTGAAAAGATTGATGATGAGGAAGATACAAACATAATTGAAAAAGATCTTGAAAAACTTAATATTGAAGTATCTTCTGATCATGAACAAGAGGCTAAAGATGATGATTCACATAAGGACGATGATGTTATGATCATAATGATATAGATCTTCCAAGAGACTGGAGATATGCACATAGTCATCCAAGGAATTGATTATAGGCGATCCATCTCAAGGAATAAGGACTAGATCATACATGAGAAATATTAGTAATCATCTTGCATTTGTTTCACAAATTGAACCTAAAACTATAGAAGAAGCTGAAAAAGATAATAATTGGATGTTAGCCATGCAAGAAGAACTAAATCAATTTACAAGAAATAATGTTTGGACCTTAGTTGAAAGACCTAAAAATCATTCAGTAATAGGATCAAAATGGGTTTTTAGAAATAAACTTGATGAAAATGGCATTGTAATTAGAAACAAAGCTAGATTAGTTGCAAAAGGATATAATCAAGAAGAAGGCATTGATTTTGATGAAACTTTTGCACCTGTAGCTAGATTAGAAGCTATTAGGCTATTACTAGCATTTGCATGTCACATGAACATTAATTTATTTCAAATGGATGTTAAAAGCGCATTTTTAAATGGATTTATTAATGAAGAAGTTTATGTAGAACAACCACCAGGTTTTATAGATCACGAATTTCAAATCACGTTTTTAAATTGCACAAAGCTTTATATGGTTTGAAACAAGCACCTAGAGCTTGGTATGATAGGTTAAGTAAATTCTTAATTGAAAATGATTTCACAAGAGGAAATGTTGATAAAACACTATTTTTGAAAAGAAAAAGTAAAGATTTACTTGTAGTACAAATATATGTTGATGACATTGTTTTTGGTGCTACTAACGATTCTCTATGTCAAGAATTTGCCAAGTTAATGCAGGGAGAATTCGAGATGAGCATGATGGGAGAACTCAACTTCTTCCTTGGACTCCAAATCAAACAAAGCAAAGAGGGTATCTTTATCAACCAAACAAAGTACACAAGAGAGATTCTAAAGAAATTTGGTATGGAATCAATTAAACCCCTCGGAACACCAATGAGTCCTTCATGCAAGCTGGACAAAGATGAAGAAGGTAAAAAGGTTGATCAGAAGTTATCGAGGTATATCGGATCTCTTCTTTATTTAACAGCAAGTAGACCAGATATATGTTTTCTGTATGTTATGTGCTAGATTTCAATCAGAACCTAAAGAATCACACTTAATAGCTGTTAAAAGAATACTAAGATACTTAAGTGGAACAAAAAATGTAGGTTTATGGTACTCTAGAGACTCCACATTAAATCTAATTGCATACTCAGATTCTGATTATGCCGGATGCAAGTTAGATAGAAAAAGCACAAGTGGTGCATGCCAATTTTTAGGAAGTAACTTAATCTCATGGTTTAGCAAAAAGCAAAATTCGGTTGCATTATCTACTGCGGAAGCAGAATATGTTGCAGCTGGAAGTTGCTGTGCTCAAATCCTATGGATTAAGAGACAACTTGAAGACTATGGTATCACACTTGATAAGACACCCATAAGATGTGATAATACAAGTGCAATAAATCTTACTAAAAATCCAATTCAACATTCAAGAACAAAGCACATTGAAATACGATATCACTTTATAAGAGAACATGTAGCCAATAATGAAATTTGTCTTGATTATGTGAATACTGAAGAACAACTTGCAGATATATTAACAAAACCCTTAAGTGAAGAAAGATTTTGTTATCTTAGAGGAGAATTAGGAGTTTGTGATCCTTTGGAATAGTTTTCTGAAACTCTTAAGGACATCTATCTAGATTTCATATTTTTCTTGAAAAATCTTGATCAATAAGGAAATCTATCTAGATCTTGATTCATTGTTTCCCCAATTGCTAAAGAACTTAAATCTATAATTTGATGATTAATTTGAATAGTTTCAAATCGTTGAAACTCAATTTTTTATCTCTGAAACTGTTAGAGTCGACTCTGACAGTTTGCGGAGTCGACACCTGAGTTTTTGATTTTCTGTCTAAGTGATTAGAGCCGACTCTGGCTTTTGTGGAGCCGACTCTAATACGAGCGCTGACAGACTTTCTGGCTCGGAGCCGACACCCAGTTTTCGGGAGTCGACTCTAAGTCGAGTTAGGTCAAAAATAAAAGGCGGAGTCGACCCCCATTCGTTCCAATCGTTTCCTAAATCATTCCTAAGAGCTCCAAAACCTTTCCAACTTCCTCAAATCCACTCAATACCCCTGATTAATCTTCCAATCCTCTCAATGGCACCAAAGAGGCGTGGATTCGTCGCTGGAGCTCCGTTCCAACGAGAAGACGCACGGTTCGAAGGCAACCATCGCCTTCTTCCTCTTCGGCCACTCAAGAGGATTCTCCACCTTCACCCTCATCTCCTAAGGTTGATCAACTAGCTGGTAAGACCATTACAACTGGGAGGAAAGTTAATTTTGATTTATTTGAATCGGAGGGTTTTTCAATTGGAAGAAATTTAAGGATATGGGATGGGAGAAAGTGTGCTCACTAGATTTGCCCACATATCCAGCATTGGTAAGAGAGTTTTATAATGGATTAAGCAGAGGAGAAGGAGGTTTAGTAAGCACAGTAAGAGGAACTAGGGTTATGGTAACAAAATTCTTGGAACCCTATTAGAAATGCCCACTGTTGGTTTATTGGAATGTCAACTCAATGACAGAAGTGGTGCACTATCAAGAATGCTAGGAAGAGAGGTGACTGAGTTCGAAGAGATTTTTGCAAATCAGTTAAACCTAGAACTCAGATTATTGCATAATATTTGTGGTAGAATCTTGTTTCCGAAAATAGGGAGATTTGAGTATGTCTCGGAGCGAGACGTTCTGATGATGGACTGCATAATAACTGGAAGGCCAGTCAATTTAGCTGGCATGATGATAGGATACATGGCAGAGGCAGCCACTAAGAAAAGATCAACTCTACCCTACGGAATGATTCTGACATTAGTTTTTAGAAGCCAGGGTGTGCTCATCATGGAAAATGAACCATTAAGAAAACTGAGACACACTGATTATTACAGTTTCCACTATTCATAGGATGGGATTTGTAAAGGTGAATGGGATGGGAAAGGAAAGAACAGATAGGGATGAGAGAGCCCCTGAGCCTAGACATTCTGACCTTGTGAGGCTGGTCCGTCTATGAGGGTTCCCTCTCCGCAGCCGAGGACCAGTTCTGCCCCTGCACCTGCCAAGTTTATTTCATCACCTCTTCATCAGTTGGATTTTCAAACCTTCAAATGGAGCAACTCAAAGATTGCTTGCTGCTCAGAAGATGAAATGAAGACTGAGTTTGACAATCAATTTATGAATATTAAAGAAACACTTTATTCTTAGATGATCGAATTGCTGAATCTACTCTTAGCTCTTCTGTGGAATCTTTAAGAGTGATTTAAGATCTTTGAAGAACTTAAAGACATTGCCGAAGATCTGGACCTATTCATGCAATGCAATTCAAGAAAAATATTGACCTTGCTCTCTTTGTTGAAGAAGGTTGAAAATTTTGAAGTCACTCAAGTGATGGAATGAGAAAATAGTCATCTAAAGAATATTGAACAACTTGAGTTTTTATGTTGTTTAAATTTGATAGTTGAAAATTTAGTTTTGATGTAATGAATGTTTATTTTTGATGTAATGAATAACTTTTTGTAATACTTCTTCAATGAAATGAAATTTCTTTTGATCTATCTTTATCTTTTGACTTAACTTTTCTACCTCCTTATTGTTGATTACAAAAAAGGGGGAGAAAGTTATGTGTATATGCATTGATTAGTTATGCTTTAATTGGCAAAAATTAATTGGTATATAAAGCAATAGAAAGAACAATTGATAAATATTAAAGCAATTACAATTGATAATTTGAACTTCACAGGGGGAGCTACCTTATTCAGGGGGAGCTTGCTTGTGAGGATCACTTTCTTGAAAATTTTAATTTAAGAATACTATGCATATACTCAATGTTTTTATATCATCAAAAAGGGGGAGATTGTTGACCCAATTGATTGATTTTGATGATTAACAAAAATTGAGTATATTTATTTGATTACTAATGGATTTGATAAGTGTTTCAGGGCTTAAAAATATTTGATCGATTTAAACTATTAAGAAAAGTTTTGAATCAAAATCAAAGTTTCAAAGTTTCTGGAGTCGACACCTAGAATGTCTGGAGCCGACCCCATGGTAAGAATATGGAGCAGACATTAGAGTTTCGACACTCGAGTCGACACTTACACAGAGCCGACTCCGATGCGGGGATAGAACGTTGACTCGAGCACTTGGAGCCGACACACACAGTATTCTGGAGCCGACACCTAGAGTCGATGGCGAGTTAGAGTCGACTCCTAACTTTTTTCGAGCTAACTCCTCGACGAACCAGAACTTTCTATTTTTGGAAAACGAGCTAGAGCCGACACCTGAAAAGTTGGAGCCGACTCCAACCCACCTGGAACGAAAAAAATGCCAGATCAGCTCTAACGGTAATTTTTATTTTTACCTAATTTCTAACGGATATATTTTGATTCCAGGTACACTCCAACGGATAGTTTTATTCCAAAAATAGGTTAAAAGAAATCTATAAAAGGGAAGAACTATTGTTTGAAAAGAAGAAGAAAAGAGAAAAACGAAAATAGAGAGAAATTCAAATCAAAAATCCGAGAAGTCTTGAGCCTGAATCCAAGAGAAAAGCTTCAAGCTCAAATCCTTCCACTCCAAAGCTCAAGAAGAATCCAAGGCGTTCAAAAAAATCAAAGGATTCCAAAAAGGGAGAAAAAGCTTCAATTTTCCAACTTCTCAACTCAACGTGAAGAATCAAAGCTGAGGCCTGATTCAACAACAAAGAGAAGAGGAAAGAAGAAAAGAAGAAAAGCTCAAAGCCAATCCACTTCAAACAGGCTTTTCTAAATCTTGTTCATTTATTTGAATATTTGCTCATTTAAGGAGTTGTCTTGTATCTTAAACATTTTTCTTACTTGTTTGTGCTAGTTCTATCAGGGGATTGAACTAGTGGAGGTTAATACCTCGGGTCAAGCTAGATTAGCTTGAGTTTAGGGTTTTGTGCTGGTGAGCCCGGAAAACCGGCTGGGTTCGTTGTGATCCCGGGAAAAACAACAAGTTTGAGTTGTGAGCTTGAAAACAACTCGGCTGTAATCAGAGAGATTATAGTGTGGACCCAAGTGAATCTTGGGAGTGGACGTAGGTGTTGGATACACCGAACCACTATAAAATCTTTGTGTTTGCCGTGCTTCATTATCTCTATCTCTATCTCCTTGTTTGTGCTTTATATTTGCATTGCATTTAATTTCATTTATCTTAAAGCCAATATTTTTAAAAGGTTAATTTTTTTAAAGAACCCAATTCACCCCCCCCTCTTGGGTTGCCATCTGGGCCAACAACCGCGAAGAAGCCGGCTCGCCCAGAACCTTTCGAAGCTCGCCCTAGGAGGCCTGAGCCTCCCCGTCGACCAAACAATCATCCTTGAGCTCCTGCATCGAGGGACGGGCCCTATACTCGTTTGCTCGCCCCAATATCGCATCCTGCTCGAGATCGAGAGCGAGCCCTATCTTCAGCACCCTCCTCCACTGAACCCGAAGATCCCCTGCAACAAGAGCCTCTATTGCCGCTACCATCAGGACCACGGCCACGACGCCAACAACTATCGCCAGCTGAAGAAGGCGATAGAGGACCTTATCCAGCGTGGCCACCTAGGGAAGTTTGTTCAGAGGAACAACCCGGGTGCTCCTGGCCCATCAGTGCCTCTGCCACCGATGATCGACAATGCTCCAACAGAGAAGACGGTAGCGATAATTTCCTGGGGGCAGGTGGCCCATCCAAGAGGTCGAAGGAGGAGGGAGAGTTAGATTCTGTAATCCCTTTTTCTAAAAGGGACCTAGAGGGGGTGGTTAATAAAACGATGATAGCATCATCGTGTCCATGACGATTGCTAAACACCCTGTAAAAAGAATTCTGGTTGATAGTGGAAGCTCGGTGGATGTTCTGAGTTACGATGCTTTTGTTCGCATGAACCTGTCTCCCGGCCTGCTTTGACCTGTCGCTACGCCCCTGATGGGATTCACCAGAGACTCTGTGAAGGTCGAGGGAGAGATCACTCTCCTTGTCATGGCTGGCATGGCCCCACGTCAAAGTACAGTTTTCATGAGCTTCCTGGTGGTCCGGGTGCCCCTTGCCTACAATGCCATACTTGGAAGGCCCGAACTTAACCTCCTGGACGCTGTTATTTCCACCAAGAGGCTCCTGGAGAGGTTCCCCACTAGCGAGGGGGTCGGAGAGATGCGGAGGGAACAGAATCCACCACCACGGTGCTACCACATGGCCCTCAGTCCTCAGGGGACAGTATCTACACCGGCACCAAAAGCGCTGGACCCCTGAGACTCGGAGAGGAGGGGGAAACCGGCAGAGCACCTGCTAGCCTTTCCTCTGGGAGAGGACCCAGCGCAGACTATCCAAGTTGGGGCCCTGCTTCCAGAGGAGGCCCGCAACCAACTCATCGCCTTTCTGTGAGCCAATGTTGATATCTTCGCCTGGTCGGCATCTAACATGCCAGGCATTCCGGAGGAGGTGATACCCACTAACTCCACATAAAGCCGGAGTGCCGACCCGTTCGACAGAAGAAGAGGAGCTTTGCTTCGGACAGACAGAAGGCCATAGACGAAGAGGTGCGCAAGCTGATGACGGCCGGTTACATCCGCGAGGTGCACTATCCCGATTGGCTGGAAAATGTCATGATGGTCTGTAAGGCCAGTGGGAGTTGGAGGATGTGCGTGGACTTCACCGATCTCAATAAGGCGTGCCCCAAAGACAACTTCCCATTACCTCGGATCGATCAGTTGGTGGACGCCACGTCCGACCATGAAACCCTCATCTTCATGGATGCATTCTCGGGTACAACCAAATCAGGATGGACCCGGCGGATGAAGAGGCAACCTCCTTTGTCACAGAGAAGGAAATTTATTGCTATAAACTGATGTCGTTCGGATTGAAGAATGAGAGGGCCACCTATCAGAGGCTGATGAATAAGGTCTTTGAGGACCAGATCGAGCGCAACATGGAGGTGTATGTGGATGACATGCTGACTAAGAGCACCCATGCCACGGAGCATGTTACTGACCTTGCGGAGACCTTCGGCAACCTATGCCGGTACCGGATGAGGCTGAACCCCCACAAGTGCGCCTTCGGGGTTGCAACGGGCAAGTTTCTGGGTTTTATGGTGACTCAGCGAGGAATCGAAGCCAATCCTGACAAGATCCGAGCTATTTTGGATATGAGGCCCCTGGCTAACAGAGGGAGGTGCAGCGTCTGACCAGAAGGGTGGCAGCCTTGAGCCGCTTCATATCAAGGTCAGCAGAAAGGTGTCTGCCCTTCTTCAAGGCGCTACATAAGGTCAACAGCTTCGAGTGGACGAAGGAATGTCAGGAAGCCTTCGAGGAGCTAAAGAAGTTTTTATCCACTCCACCGCTGCTGTCCAAGCCGAGGGGTGGGGAGGAGCTTTTTCTGTATCTTGCAACCTCCCCTGAAGCCGTCAGCTCCGTGCTTGTTCGCATGGATGCCGACGGAGCACAAAAGCCGATCTACTGCACCAGTAAGGTGCTCCACGACACCGAGACAAGATACTCCAGGACCGAGAAGATCATCTTCACCCTGGTGGTTGCCGCTCAGCACTTTCGACCCTACTTTCAAGCTCATCCAATCATGGTGCTCACGGGCCAACCCCTCCGGACTATTCTATCCCGTCTTGACACCTCCGGTCGGTTGGCCAAGTGGACCATCAAGTTGGGGGAGTTCGATTTATCCATTGGCCAAGATCTGCAATGAAGTTACAGGTGTTAGCCTATTTTTTGGTCAAGTGCACTTGGGCCGAGAAGCACCCGGAAGAGTTGCACCCGGAGGCGCGCATGTAGTCCCCTACAGCCGAGGGAGTGGAAAAAGAAGATTGGATTCTTCATGTAGACGGAGCATCGAACTCTCAAGGGAGCAGAGCCAGACTTATTCTTGCAAGTCCTGAGGGGGAGGTGGTGGAGTATGCCCTCCAATTTCTTTTTCCGGCCACCAACAACCAGGCAGAATATGAAGCTCTGCTGGCAGGGGTAAAGCTAGCCAGGAAGCTCGGTGCGAAACATCTGAGGGCCTTCACAGACTCCCAGCTGGTCTTCGGGCAGGTCGCCAGGGAGTATGAGGCTAGAGACCTGGTCATGTCTCGTTACCTGAGCAAGGTGCAGTCCCATGCCTCTTGGTTTTCATATTTCTGCGTCAGCTACATTCCCCAAGCGGAGAATGCCAGGGCTGATGCGCTGTCCCGCTTGGCCACTTCGGTCGACGGGACCTTGGGAAGGACGTACGTGGAGCATCTGCAAGTCCCAAGCATTGAAGCAGCAGAGGAAGCGCTGCCAGTCGAGCAAGAGCCCTCTTGGATGGATGTCTATATCCGATACTTGATCGATGGTGCCCTCCCTGAAGACCCGGCTGAGGCCAGACTGCTCAGACAGTGGGTCCCGAAGTTCTTAATGATGGATGGGAAGCTCTATCGAAGATCATTCTCATACCCGGTCCTCAGGTGCATCGGTCCCACGGAGGCTAATTACATCCTGCAAGAAATCCATGAAGGCATCTATGGGAGTCATCTAGGGGGCAGAGCCCTAGCGTACAAGGCCCTGTGGCAGGGGTACTATTGGCTGACCATGAGGGAGGATGTAGCCGAGCTTGTCAAGAAATGCGACAGCTACCGGTGCCATGCTAGCGTCCAGCGGCAACCAACGTCTCAACTGACCCCCTGGCGGCACCCTGGCCCTTGACTCAGTGGGGTATGGACATTCTGGGACCATTCCCTCCGGCCTCTGGGCAGTGCAGATTTTTGCTAGTAGTCATCGACCACTTCACCAAGTGGATTGAGGCCGAGGCACTTACCAAGATCACCAAGAGCAAGGTGAGGGCCTTCTTCTGGAAGTCTATAATATGCCGGTTTGGGCTACCGCATACCCTGGTCACCGATAACGGCCGGCAGTTCGACAACGCACCCTTCCGAGGATTTTGCACCGAGCTCGGCATCCATCAGTGGTTCACTTTCGTAGGGCATCCTCAGACCAACGGAGCGGCCGAGGTGACCAACCGCATCATTCTCCAAGGACTGAGAGCCCGTCTGGATGACTGCAAAGGATGGTGGGTGGAGGAGCTCCACAACGTGCTATGGGCCTACCACACAACGCCATGCACCCCCACTGGAGAGACCCCCTTCAGCCTCATCTTTGGATCCGAAGCCGTCATTCCTGTGGAGATCGGCGCCCGAGCCCCAGGGTGGAGGCATACAGCGAAGAGGACAATCTGAGCCAATTGCGGGCCAACCTTGACCTGGTGGAAGAGGTACGGGATCGAGCGCGACTCCAGATGGCAGCCTACCGACAGCGAGCGGCTAGGTATTACAACGTTCGCGTCCGCCCAAAGACATTCTTGCCGGGGGACCTCGTCCTTCGGCGAGCCAAAATCTCAAAACCGATGGAAGGAGGCAAGTTAGCACCGAACTAGGAAGGACCCTACCGAGTCACCGAGGCACTCCGCCACGAAGCATACAAAATTGAAGAGCTGGAAGGGAGGCCTCTCCCGCGGACGTGGAACGCTGACAACCTCCGTCGGTATTATCAATAGTATACCCTCTCCTTACGTTAAATTTCATGTTTGTACTCTTTAGGCTCTTGCCCCGCTATTAATAAACATAAGTTCAAGTGTCTCAGCTTCTCAACAAAAAGCTCGACTTCGATCAGCACTCAAAAGCCCAATGTACCATTGGCACAGAAGACCCGATGTACCATCAGATTTAAAAAGCCCGACTCCGGTCGGCACTCAAAAGCCCAATGTACCATTGGCACAGAAGACTCGATGTACCATCAGATTCAAAAGCCCGACTCCGGTCGGCACTCAAAAGCCCAATGTATCATTGGCACAGAAGACTCAATGTACCATCGGATTCAAAAAGCCCGACTCCGGTCGGCACTCAAAAGCCCAAAGTACCATTGGCACAGAAGACCCAATGTACCATCGGATTCAAAAAGCCCGACTCTGATCGGCACTCAAAAGCCCAATGTACCATTGGTACAGAAGACCTGATGTACCATCGGATTCAAAAAGCCCGACTCTGATCGGCACTCAAAAGCCCGATGTACCATTGGCACAGAAGACCCGATGTACCATCGGATTCAAAAAGCCCAACTCCGATCGTCACTCAAAAGCCCGATGTACCATTGGCACAGAAGACCCGATGTACCATCGGATTCAAAAAGCCCGACTCCAATCGACACTCAAAAGCCCAATGTACCATTGGCATAGAAGATCCGATGTACCATCGGATTCAAAAAAGCCCGACTCCGGTCAGCACCCAAAAGCCCAATGTACCATTAGCACCGAAGACCCGACGTATCATCGGATTCAAAAAGCCTGAGGCCAGCTCGGCATGGAAAAGCCCAGTGTACCATTGGCAAACCGATGTACCATCGGTTCTCAACACAAAACCCAATGTACCATTGGCACTGAAGACCCGATGTACCATCGGATTCAAAAAGCCTGAGGCCAGCTCGGCATGGAAAAGCCCAGTGTACCACTGGCAGACCGATGTACCATCGGTTCTCAATAAAAAGCCCAATGTACCATTAGCACTGAAGACCCAATGTATCATCGGATTCAAAAAGCCCGACTCCGGTCGGCACCCAAAAGCCCAATGTACCATTGGCACCGAAGACCCGATGTACCATTGGATTCAAAAAGCCCGAGGCCAACTCACATGGAAAAGCTTAGTGTACCACTGGCAGACCGATGTACCATCGGTTCTCAACAAAAAGCCCAATGTACCATTGGCACTGAAGACCCGATGTACCATCGAATTCAAAAGCCTGAGGCCAGCTCGGCATGGAAAGCCCAGGTACCATTGGCAGATCGATGTACTATCGGTTCTCAACAAAAAGCTCAATGTACCATTGGCACCGAAGACCCGATGTACCATCGGATTCAAAAAGTCCGACTCCGGTCGGCACTCAAAAGTCTAATGTACCATTGGCACCGAAGACCCGATGTACCATCGGATTCAAAAAGCCCGAGGCTAGCTCGGCACAGAAAGCCCAGTGTACCACTGGCAGACCGAGGTACCATTAGTTCTCAACAAAAAGCCCAATGTACCATTGGCATCGAAGACCCGATGTTCCATCGGTGCTCAAAAGCCCGAGTTCTCCTTGGCAAGCCAAGACCGATGCTCAAAAGCCCAAGTCCTCGGGGCGGACATGACCCCAGGTTCAACCTTGACTCTCCTAGAGTCCGGCCCTACACGACTAAGCCGTGGTCATGAGAGCTACCCATCTGCCAACGCGGCCGCTAAGGATCCCACGTCAGCGAGCTGGGGACTTAAAAGAATATGGTAGATAAAAATTATACTTCATTGATATCGAGGTGTTTACAAAATGCCAGCTAGGCCGGACTTAGTACAAAAACAAAAAGAGAAGGAAAAATTACAATGCAAAACTATGGATCGGCCGCAGGCTCATCATCCGAAGGAGCCCCCTCGGACTCTTGGTCCGGCTCGATCTCCAAGGCGCGGGGGAGCTTCAAGACCCGGGCCACCTACTCCCTGGGTCGCGGAACCCTTGTATGTAGGAATCCGCATTAGCTTCGACCAGCTCATGGGCAAAGTGCTCCGATGCTCTGAATTCTTCCACGGTCGCGATAGCCCTAGCCTCGGCAGTGGCCTCCACCTCGGCAACCCTGGCCTCCCTTTCTGTGGCCAGAGAGGCTGCCGCCGCTCTCTTGGCCTCTTTGGCATGCTCCGCCTCCTCCTCGGCACGCCTCGCCCTATCCTCGGCCACTTGGATGACCGAGTTCAACTTGGCGATATGAACATTTCGGGCTTCGATGGCGCCCTGGGCCTCGGTAAGTTGACTGAGTGCCGCTTGCAGTCGGCTGGCTTCAGCCTCCGCTCTACTCTCGGTTCTCTTTATTTCATTGGCTCGGTTGGTCCTTGCCGATTCCAGAGCCTTCTCTGCAGCCTCGGCCTGGGCTTGGGCGTCCTCGGTGTCTTGCTGGACCTGGCGGAGGATGGCCTCCCCTTCACCGATAGCCTCTCGAGTGAGCACCAGGGAGTTCGTCACCTGTACTCGAGATGTCAGCCAGGCAAACTATTCGGAATTTCAAGTCAAGGGCAAGGTAACTTACTCGGACCAGGGCTGAGAAGGCCTTCCTAGAGAACCTGTTCGCTCCCAGGCTCCAAAGTTCCTCCTGAAAGTCGGACTGAACAACCTGGGACATGAGCCATTCTGCTCGGCGTCCATCGTTCATCAAGGAAAACCCTCGGAGGGTTGGTCCAGCCCACTTCCCTCGACGGCCTTAGTGTGCTCGGGCTCTTTGCGTGGGGGGCTGCCCGCCAGCATTTCCTCCAGAGGCGGGCTTGCTGCCACCGAAGACTTGGCGCCTGGGCCCTGTTATGCCTCCGTCGGGGCTGGTTCGGCAAGCACTTGGGGCTTCTCGGTCACCCCCTCAACCCCCACCTCCTCTAGTGGGGTGTCGGTCGTCAGATCCACTGGCGCATTCGGAGGTCCCCGATGCTCGGGAGGCGGGGAAGCCCGCACCATCGGACATTTGGAGGCCGAGGCCTGCTAGCCCTCTCTTGGTCCCCCTTGGGCCCTCATCCTCTTGGCTGCGGCCCTTCTAAGCATAGCGGTCGGAGGCTTCATTACTGCGCAACATTGGTTGGAGTTAAAAAAAAACAAACAGAGAAGAAAAGAGAGGGCAATTTGGCTAGTATGGGACGCTTTCTACTCACCGGTTTGGGTGGTGAGGCCCGCTAGCCAGAAATTATTCTCCGATAGAAGTAGGGTGTACCTGGGGATGTCGGCGGTCAACAGCTGCCTCAGTGCTTCCTTATCTTCCAAGAGTACGGTGGAGTCATGTTGGGCTGAAGATCAGGATCCCCCACCCGGGCTTAACGTGGTCAAGGTCCACAAAGAAGAACTAGGATTTTCATCCCTTGACGGAGGAGGGGAGAAGCAGCTTAAGGACACGGCTGGGTCGGGGCTGGAACAGCCACCAACCCGCCTGCTGCCTAAGGATGTAAAAACAGCAGAAGAGGGAGAGTCGGGGCGTAATTTGGAGGTGATGGCAGAGAATAATGAAAGCACAAATGGTTCGAAGGGAGTTCGAGACCAGCTGAGTGGGGGTCAGGGAGTAATAATCCAAAAGATTGATGAAAAAAGGATGAAGAGGCGGGCGAAGACCTAATCTAAAAGAAATTTCATAAACGACCACACTACTGGCTGGTAGGAGACCACCCTGTCATCGGGAGTCGGGAGGAAAAGCTTGACATCTCAGAAGATTTGGTAACGGGCCCTGATATTCACTAGGTCTTGGCCCGTTACCGTGGAGGTGGTCCCCGTCGGGGATTCTGTTGGTCCAGATAGCAACCCAAGAGGGGGGTGAATTGGGTTTTACAAAAATTTAAACTCTTTTGAAAGATAACCCCCAGCGGAATAAAAACTTAGATTCACAAATTAAAACTAACAACTACAAATAGAGAGTTGAAGATAAAGAGACAATCACGGCAAACACAGAGATTTTATAGTGGTTCGGTGTACCTACACCTACGTCCACTCCCAAGTACCTCTTGGGTCCACACTATAATCAAACTGATTACAGCAGAGTTGTTTTGCAAGCTCACAACTCAAACTTGTTGTTTTCCCGGGTGCACAACGAACCCAGCTGGTTTTCAAGGCTCACCAGCACAAAACCTAAACCACAAGCTAATGCTTGCACAAGGCTAACAGCCTCAACTGAATCAATCACCAGATTGACCCAGCAAACAGTATTTGTTTTTACAAAAAAACAGCTCCTTCAATGAGCAAATATACAATAATGAAACAATAATAAGAGATTAGGAACCAAAGCCTGATTCGCAGATCTTGGTGGCTTCTTCCTTCTCTTCCTTTGAATGGATCTTCCTTTGAAGATGCTCTTGAGACTCAGAAGATCAAAAACTAGGGCTTCTTCCTTCTCTTGAGATTTCTTCTAAATAGAACAGCAAAGGCTTGGAATCTCTCTCTCTTCTTTTGGGGAATCAGTATGATCTTTCCTTACAAGTTTTCCCTCTTTTCTTTTCTGATAGATCTCAAAGATTTTCTCTATTCTTTTCTTTTTGCCTCTCTTTCTTTTGGGATGCAACAAACCCTCTTCTTATAGATCCGATTAATCCAAATAGTTTGAAACTATCCGTTAGAAGCAAGTGTAAAAAGGATTAGATCCATAAATAACAATAGCCGTTGGGATTAAAATAGATAAAGATAAAGTTTAGAGTCGTTCTGACAGTTCTGGAGCCGTGTCTGACATTCTGGAGTCGGCTCTAACTTTTCTGGAGTCGGCTCTAACTCGAAATTCTTTAATCCGCTCGATCTGGAGTCGTCTCTGACTTTTCTGGGGTCGACACAAAATTCTTCTGGAGTCGACTCTAACAGTCTGGGAGTCGACTCTAAGTCGTGGCCTGAAAATCCATCGTTCTGTTTTTCTGATAGAGTCGGCTCTAACAGTCCCGGAGTCGACTCTAAGTCTGTGCCATTTTCCGGAGTCGCTCTGCGATTCCATGTGTCGACTCTAATGTCTGCAATCTTACCTTGACATTAGATTCGAACCAGAACTTGATTTGACTCTTGATTTTGATTATCAATAGACTTATAATCTGAAAAACTTAATCAAAATCATTAGTAACTTCAAATGTTATACTCAAATAGTTTTGTTAATCATCAAAATCCTCAATTGGGTCAACAATCTCCCCCTTTTTGATGATGACAAAAACTTTGAGTATATGCATTAAAAAATTCATTTGAATTGAGAATTATAGACATTGTTAAAGCTTAGAGACTTCCTAATAGAGAATTTGATGCCAATATTCAAAATGAATAAAAATAAAAAACTTGACATCAATCAAATGATTTAACTTTTATATGGAGAAATTTATTAAGCTCCCCCTGCATTGAATAGCTCCCCCTATGTAGATAAACTGAATTCTTTAAAAAATTCTCTTCTCTCTCCATCTCAAATTGTTCTTCATTTTCTTTCTTTCTCTTTCTCTTTCTTATATGCATATACATCTCTCCCCCTTTTTTGTTATCAACAATAAGGAGCAATAAAGAATGTTATAGAGCGAGGATGTTGGTTCGAATAATCAAAGATAGTCATTCATTGACATTCAATCAAAGTCATTAATTGAAAAAGAAATTGTATTCCAAAGCAAGATTCATTACATGTATTTTAAAATGACAGATTAAGTATGTAATCCTAGATACATGCTAAGAAAGCAAGAAAGCAAGAAATCCTAAGATACAACCTAGGATTAATATCAAAATCAAATATGCTTATACACAATTTTCTTTAAATGTCCAATCATTTCCATAACATCATCTTTTTGGTCTTCTTAAAACTTTCAAGACAAGCTTCAATTTGAGAGACGGCAAGGTCGATATCTTTCTTCAGTTGACTGGTAGCATGAAGATAAGTTCCAGAACCGTCTGCAATGCCTTCCATCCTTTCAAAAATTTATGAAGATCAGTGCTAAAGGATTCACGGAATTGCTAAGGAAAAAGAAATCATGTCAAGTCTTGAATTAATCTCATCCTTTAACTGATTGAACTCCTCTCTCAATTTTACATATCATTTGATCTTGACTGTCATACTCAGCCAGTAAAGCTCTGAGCTGACCAATTTGCTCCTCAGAAAATCTTCAGATGCCAATGCTGACTGATGTGGAAGGTGAGAGCTAGGTCCAGCCTCTGAGGGTCCAGCAGATGGTCCAGCAGAAGAAGGTCCAGTAGATGGTTCAGGAATGTCTTCTCCTCTGACTTCCTCAACTCTAACCTCTTCAGCTCTGGCCTCATGTCTTTTTATCCAATTTCCATTTTCTTTTCTGAAGCCCATCGGTGAATTGTAGAGACACTATAGTAATCTGTATGTCTTAATTTTCTTAGTGGCTCATTGTCCATTATAAGTACACCTTGGCTTCTGAAACCAATGTAAAACCATACCATATGGCAATGTAGATCTCTTCTTAGTAGCTGCCTCCGCCATATAGCCTATCATCACCAGCAAGATTGACAGGTCTACCAGTGAGAATGCAGTCCATCAATAAGACGTCTCGCTCCGAGACA
This sequence comes from Calamus simplicifolius, assembly GCA_900491605.1. Lineage (NCBI taxonomy): Eukaryota > Viridiplantae > Streptophyta > Magnoliopsida > Arecales > Arecaceae > Calamus > Calamus simplicifolius. Next base: position 318,507 of record UESW01001419.1, on the reverse strand, counting down.
TATTCAAACCTTCCGATTTTAGGAAATAGAATTCTTCCACAATATTGTGAAGTAATCTGAGTTCCAAATTAAGTTGATTTGCCAAGATTTCCTCAAACTCAGAAACTTCTCTCCTAACATCCTTGATAGTGCACCTCCTCTGTCTTCATGTTGATATTCAACAAGTCCAACAGTAGGCATTTCCAATAGATTTCCAAGGGATTCGGCTGTGATGATTACCTTTGTTCCTCTTACAACACTACTAAGCCTCCCTCTCCTCTACTTAAATCATTATAAAACTCTCTACTAGGGCAGGGTATGTAGGGATATCCAAAGAGCAGACCTTCTCCCATCCCATTTCTTTCAACAATCGCCCAATAGCAAAGCCCTCCGAAATAAAAAAGTCAAAATCAACTTTTCTTCCGGTTGTAATGGCCTTACCAGCTAATTGGTCGACTCGAGGAGAAGATGGTGAGGGTGGAGAGTCATCTTGAGTGGCAGATGAAGAAGATGACGAAGGTTGCCTCCGATTTGAACGGTGCTTCGTCGGAACAGTCGAACCACCAATGATAGCACGCCTTTTGGAGCCATTGGATTCGATTGGAATGAGTAATCAAGGGATTTGAGGGATTTGGAGGGGTTGGAATCAGTTTGGAACAGCTTTAGAAAGGTTTAGGAGACGATCGTTTGGGGTCGACTCCGCCTTTTTATTTTGACCTAGTTCCACTAGAGTCGACTCCCGAAAACGAGGTGTCGGCTCCGAACCAGAGAATCTGTCAGCGCCCGAATTAGAGTCGGCTCTACAGAAGCCAGAGTCGGCTCTAATTGCCCAGACAGAACATCAAAATAAGAAGGTGTCGACTCCACAAACTCAGGTGTCGACTCCACAATAGTTTCAGGAAAAAAAATTCAAATTTCAAGGATCTGAAACTGATCAAATTAATCATCAAACTCTAGATAAGTGTTCCTTAACAATTGGGGAAACAATGAATCAAATTTCTAGATAGATTTCCTTATTGGACAAAGAGGATTTTCAAGAAATTATTGAAGTCTAGATAGTTGTTGTCCTTAAGAGTTTCAGAAAATTATTCTAAAGGATCACAAACTCCTAATTCTCCTCTAAGATAGCAAAATCTTTCCTCACTCAAAGGTTTGGTAAAAATATCAGCTAATTGATCATTAGTATTAACATATTCAAGACAAACATCTTTGTTAGTTACATGTTCTCTAATAAAGTGATGTCTAATTTCAATGTGTTTAGTTCTTGAATGTTGAATTGGATTTTTAGTTAGATTATAGCACTAGTATTATCACATTTAATAGGTATTTTATCAAGTGTGATACCATAATCTTCAAGTTGTCGCTTAATCCAAAGGATTTGAGCACAGCAACTTCCAGCTGCAACATACTCTGCCTCAGCAGTAGATAATGCAACCGAATTTTGCTTCTTGCTAAACCAGAGATTAAGTTACTTCCTAAAAGTTGGCATGCCCCACTTGTACTCTTTCTATCTAATTTACAACCAGCATAGTCAGAATCAGAATAAGCAATCAATTTTAAGGTTGAGTCTCTAGAATACCATAATCCTACATTTTTAGTTCCATTTAAGTATCTAAAGATTCTTTTAACAGCAAGTAAATGTGATTCCTTAGGATTAGATTGATATCTTGCACATAAGCAGACAGAAAACATGATATCTGGCCTACTTGCAGTTAGGTAAAGAAGTGATCCAATCATACCTCTGTAATGCTTCTGATCTACTTTCTTACCTACTTCATCCTTGTCCAGCTTGCATGAGGGACTCATTGGCGTACCAAGAGGTTTAGCAGATTCCATACCAAATTTCTTGAGTATTTCCTTTGTGTACTTTGTTTGGTTGATGAAAATTCCCGCTTTTCTTTGTTTGATTTGAAGTCCAAGGAAGAAGTTTAGTTCTCCCATCATGCTCATCTCGAATTCTCCCTGCATTAGCTTAGCAAATTCTTGACAAAGAGATTGTTAGTAGCACCAAATATAATGTCATCAACATAAATTTGAACAATTAATAAATCCTTTTCTTTTCTTTTCAAAAACAAGGTTTTATCAACATTTCCTCTAGAAAAGTCATTTTCAATTAAAAATTTACTTAATCTATCATACCAAGCTCTAGGTGCTTGCTTTAAACCATAAAGTGCTTTGTGTAGTTTGAAGACGTGGTTTGGAAATTCATGATCTTCAAAACCAGGAGGTTGTTCAACATAAACTTCCTCATTTATAAAACCATTTAAAAATGCACTTTTAACATCCATTTGAAATAAGTTAAAATTCATATGACATGCAAATGGAAGTAGTAGCCTAATGGCTTCTAATCGTCATGATGGCAATGATGGTGGCCGCTTTTTGTGGATTTCAAGAGGACGACTCGTCTCGAGGACGATTACCGCAGATCGGGTGGACGACAGTGGCCGTCCCTTCACATCCCCCACGTCACCCGCGTAAAGTAATTGCAACCCAGAGACACGTGTCCGGGAGCGTTTGGCAACTGGCGGGGATCAGCCACTGAGTAGGTGACACCCCTTTCGCCTCGCAGAGATGGGCCCGCTTCGTCTCAGGGGCGAGGGGGTATCTGATGTGGCTGATCCAGCACCGTCGGGGTTAATGGTGTGGGAGAATGACGGAGCCCCACCTCGGCCTCCGAGGCACCTTCAGCCTCCGAGGCACCCTCGGTCTCGAGCTCCAGCCTCGGCCTCGGGCTTCAGCCTCCAAGGCACCCTCGGCCTCGGGCTTCCGTCATGGTCTGGCCCTGGGACCAGCAACCTATGGCCTCGAGCCACCTGACACGCCCGTAACAGCACATGGTCGTACCCCATAATGGCGTATGGTTCACCACTCACCTGTAACAGCATGTGGTCGTACCCCATAACGGCGTATGGTCCACTACTCACCCGTAATAGCACATGGTCATACCCCATAACGGCGTATGGTCCACCACTCACCCGTAATAGCACGTGGCCATACTCCATGATGGCGTATGGTCCACCACTTGCCCATAACAGTGTGTGGCCATACCCCGTTGCGACATATGGTCCACCACTCGCCTGTGGCTGCATGTGGCCATACCCCGCAACGACACGCACCTGGTGCAGCCATAATCATCAGACACCTATAATGCTGCACTAGCAGGTGGCAAGTGAGGCAGGACACCTCTGATACGCCCACGATCCGTCACTGTCAGCCTTGCCTTTTTGTTCGTTATTGAACAATAGTATCTCGAAATCATCAACCTTCTGGAAACATGAAAGAGGAGAACCTTCGAACAGGTATAAAGGCCCACACTTACGATGAGGGAAGGATTCTGAACTCTAGTTTTTAGCCTCTTTCTGCTAGTTAACTCTTGTCTGTTTCCGAGTGACTGACTTGAGTGTCGGAGGGTCCCCACCGGAATATCCGGTTTTTGGGGACTTTCTTGCAGAGTCTGCCGAGAAGGATCTCCATTTTTTTGGATTTAAGGAAGGTGATTTGGCATCAACAATCTATATAATTACCTTCTAAAAAAAGAAATTAAATTTAATGCTAATAGAAGTGCGCTAGCCAAATAATAAAAAGCAAGAAGATTGGATTTTTTTTATTGAGAGACCTGAAAGGCAAAAAAAAAAAAATAGAGAATTTCTTTTGCAATCAACAATGAATTATAATAATATATCAAATAATTCTAGACAAACATAAGTGATGCTATTAAGAAGTGAGTTAATGGATTTGTATAAGAATAATATATGAAAGGAAACTATTATTAAAGAAGGATGAGCGAGGATGAAAAGGAGTACTGCATAAAAGATAGCTTAAAAATTTTAGAAGAAAAACATGTGAAAAAAAGAAAAAAAAATTAGGAACCTTTGGCAAAATTTATTAAGAATTTTATTGAACCCTATTGTTAAAGAAAATGATTATCAGGTTTGTTAATGATTGACAAATTATATGCTTGTAGGGAAGAAAGATTCAGCAGATTTGGAAAAGAATAATATATAAAAAAAGGTAAAAAGAGAAAAAAATCTGGGGCACTTTGGTTAACAGTATATTTGTTAAAAATTTAATTTATCATCATATCATGTGCTACCATTACCAAAATTTCTGGCCGACTTATTAAGGATTTATTAGAATAATTGGCTAGGAACAATTCAGTAATGCAACAGAATTTTCAAAAGTTTTAAAGAGAAATAGCTCTTTCTTATCTATTTAACCCTAGACATGCCAAAATTAAATATTGTACACCTTAGGAAACTTCTGTCACCTAATTTTCACCCATACTAAAACGTCTCATACAACCAAATGCCTTCAAAAAAATCTCAATTATCAAAGAATGTGAATTTTTTAATCCAAAAAAAAAAGGATGAGATTAATTTTTTGTAACTACATGCCTAGAGTTTTTATTTTTATTTTTGATTTGGCTCTATAGAGCAATAAAAAAAATTTGTATCTAAATATTATAAATTATCCATTCATTCGCTTTTGTAAGAAATGCATTGCCCTATCCCCTTCATCGCACATTAAATTACCCGTTAACGAAGTTTCATAACCAGAATGGGGACTCTTTAAGTCAAATCATTCCACATCCAGGGCAGAGTCAGACCAAGCAAAAAGACAGGCAAAGGCCATAATTGGTAGGTATGAATAAACTCATCATTATTCCAATTTTATCTTTATTTATAGGTTTGTTGGCAACATCACCATCAACAATAATTAGTGATAGATCGTTTCGAATCAATTCATGACTACTAATTTTGTTATCCTCAACCATAAGGGATATGTTGAACACATGTTCCTCTTGCAACACCTCTTTCTCAACCATTTCATTATCAACTTGGGTTATTTCAGGAATATCCCATGTGTCAGTGTGGAAAGTATTGGACAATCCGTCAATCTTTTTCAACTTTCAAATCAGAAAGGTAGACCACTTATTTTGCTTGGGTCGCCAAAATGAAAGGATCATTCTTATACCACTCCGAGGTTATTCGAATACAAGCCATGAACCTTTTCAACTTTTTTTGTTCTTCCAACAGGATCAGTATTATACCATGCACATTTGAAAAGGTAGACTTTATTATCATATAAATAATCAAGTTCCAAAATCTCGAACAAACACCCATAGAAATCAACTTCTATACCATTATGAAATAACTTAGTAGTGATCCCACAATTTTGTATCGTCCTTTTTTCATCACGATCCTTGCAATGGAATTGGACTCCATTGACCACACAACTACTCTAAGACTGATAAACATCCTTCAGGCCCAATGCTAACGAGTAAAGATCATCAATTGCTCAAGGTGATCTAGATGATTTCAAGATCTCCATCTGCAATTTCATTATATTAACCATATATTTGATTTAGAAAGTGATTAATGAAGAAAAATGTCAAATCACCACCTTAGATCTAAACCAATCAGGGCTTGTAGTTCCATTGAGGGATTGGCATAACCTTCATTACAAAGGATCCATAGATGCTCATTACAATAACAAGTACAATATTAGTATATGTTGAGATAAGCAACTGTAATAGATAGAAGTAGTAAGCAATTTATTGTACTTACTTAAAAAATTCTTGAATAGTGGCATTGTTGACTATATACTAATGAAGCTAAAGTTTAGTTTTAGCAATATCGATATACTTTTTGCCTCCAAAGCATCGAACCGATTGTTTGAAAACCCCAACATTTGATTCTTGAGGTACTTCTGACACATCGACATTGCGTTGAGGCCTGCTAAACTTAGTTTCTATCTCTGACATATACATTGAGCAATATGATAATGCTTCGTCAACCACGTAAGCTTGAGCAATAGAACCTTCAGGTCATGCCTTATTCCTTACATATTGTTTGTAAGTACCCAAGCATCTCTACCCTGTACATCCATCTATCACCAACTGGTTCACCAAGTAAGGCTTGTTGAGGCAAATGTATGCAAAGATGCACCATAACATCAAAAAGGCAAGAGAAAAATTCTGTCAAACTTGCACAAAATTATAACAATCCCTTTTTTCAACTCCTTTAGTTCAGTACTTACTAACTTTTTAGAACATATTTTTTGAAATAAACATAAATCAATCAATGCGGCTCGAATGTCCTTTGTCAAAAATTCAACAACCAAACAAGTAGCAACTTTTGCAAGACAACATGACAATCATGCATCTTTATGCTAAATAACTTCTTATCTTCAGTAAAATAACGCTTGACATTGGAAGCATACCCATCATGAAGTTTGACGTCCCTCATGAACTCAAAGAACTTGTCTTTCTCGGACTTAGTCAAAACAAATGAAGATTGTGGCAATGCATTAGGTCTTGAAGGTCGTTGCACCAACCATAACTCCTTGCGTATGCCCATATTTTTTAGGTCTTTACGAGCATTCTCATTGTCTTTTGTCTTTTTAGGAATGTTAAGAATTGTTGCAAGGATGTTATCACACACGTTTTTTTCAATATGCATGACATCCAAGTTGTATCGAAATAGTAGCTTGGACCAATATGGTAGCTCAAACAATATACTCTTCTTCACCCAGTTGGACTCTGCCTCTGTTCGCTTTCTCTTCCTATTTGGATTGTTTGGGTGTTTCCCTGGGCAACAAGGATTTAAGTTGTTTAATCGAGAAACAATCTCCTCCATAGAGAGTTCAACTAGTGGACCACGAGTTTCTGGAAACCCATCAAACTCTTTGCTATAGCGCCACCTATGATTTGGTCCTAACCAACGATACACACCAATGTAGCATCGTTTGCAAGTAATGCCAACAGATGGTGTGTCATTGCCACAAATAAGATAAGCCTTGCATCCACTAGTTGACCACCCTAACAAATAAGCTAGAATAGGGAAATCACTTATAGTCCATATAACCATGGCACGGAGGTTGAAGATCTCTTTTTTGTATGCATCATAAGTCGTTACTCCAACATCCCATAACTCCTTCAACTCCTTAATTAAAGGATGCATAAAAACATCAAAGTCCTATCCTGGAGATTTAGGTTTAGGAATTAGCAAACTTAGAAATATGAAAGATTGTTTCGTAAGCTTCCATGTTGGTATATTGTATGGTGTCAAAATGACTAGCCAAACACTATATTTACTACTCATTTAACCAAATGGATTAAAACCGTCAGAAGCAAGAGCTAGTCGTATATTTCGACAATCAGCTGCAAAGTCAGGATATAAGTTGTCGACTTGCTTCCATGCTTGAGCATCGGATGGATGAGACAAGTCTCCATCATCATCATGACACTCATGATGCCAACGCATGTCTTTTGCAATCTTTCGTGAAGCAAACAACCTCTTCAATCTAGGAGTAATTGGAAAGTGAAATAGTCTTTTGTGAGGCACCTTCGTTTTCTCATTCCTACGTACATAATGAGGTTCATGACGCACAAGACATTCTTCTTTTCCAGCATCTTCACCCATAAATACAAAATAATCATATTTGCACACATCATAAGTTTGATAACCCAAGCCTATATTAACCAACAAACGCTTCACTTCCCTCAACTTTCTCGACAACCGATTATTTGTGGGAAATGCATTCGTTAATAGTTCCAGAAGCATATTAAACGAGTGATCGGACCACTTGTTTAAGACTTTTATATGCATGAGTTTAATTATAAACTCCAAAGAGGAGAATTTTGTGCACCTTCGTACAACCCACAATTAAGTTCTTCGAACATCTTATCATACCTTCTCTATCATTATCATTCATCTCCTCAAAAGCAACATTGGTTGCATTCTCCACATGGACATAGTTTGGTCCAACTACATCATGGAGCTACTTCAATGCCTTCATATTCAGAGGATAAGTCAAAATATTCTACTACTACATGGTCAAGCTCACCATGTTTATTCCAAATGATATAAGTTGAGAGAAAACCATAAGTACAAATGTGAGCTTGAATGGCAGGCAAGGTTTGTATGAGTATATTTGCACATTTGCGGCCAGGACATAATGTTTCACCATTTGAATTCAAGCTGTTACATGCTACGTCTAGGAACTGGATAACTTTATCCTTGAAACGTTGTGACACATGATTTGTTTCGTGAATCTAATTGTGATCCATTTCTATAGGATAACAATCTAACTGAACAATTTAATTACTAGTTTCATATTTACATGTCATCATGTCACCATGTCATCGTATCATATTATAACATTATGTCATATCATGTCAGAACATAGCGAACTGTAGGTGGCACAATTTATATTAAAACAATAAACTTGATTTTCTTACCACAATCAAGCAATACATAGTAATGTATTAAAATATCATTACTAAGCCAATTATCATTGATTTAAAAATAATTATTAAATATGACTTGACTTACCTCTTGTCATTAATCCACACGTTCAGATGAATTATTTGGACTCCTGACACTTACAACATAATACTAAAAATTTTAGTTCTCAAAAATTATAACGCTAAGTTTAATTTTATTAAACTATCAAGTCTAATCCTGGATCTAACTTGGGTTCGAATATCTTTATACTTATTAGCCCAAATGAGGAAACAAAAATTTTCGACAAACTAGGATCAATATGGATCCTAACCTATATCTTCTCATGTTGGGCGAAGTCCAGTTTAGGCTCCATAAATTAGGCCCAATCAGGCTCAATGGGCTGAATCAAGGCTAGTTCAACCCATGCCCTTCTCTTCACTTTCTTCCTCCCTTGTTTCATCCCTTCGCCATGCCCGCCGCATGATGGCTTGGTCAGCCCTCCCCCGATCAGCCAACCATAGCCGGAGTACCCCCGTCGCTGCCCTTGCCAGCCCTTGAGTCCCGACGGGTTGATGGTGCCCATCATGGCCCCATGGCCAAGAACGAGAGTCGCAAACGTGTGGCTCCATGTTTCAAATTGACCTCCCCTTTCCTGATCGGCCAGCCACCATCGGAGTCCCCCCCATCGCCGGCCCTTGCCAGTCCTTGGGTCCCGACGGGTTGGTGGCACTCGCTATGACCCCATGGCCAAGAACGGGAGTCACGGCGGTGCAGCTCCCTATTTCAAATTTGAGGGTCGCCGGGGGCAACCCTCCCCTTTCCTAGCTGGCCAACCACTATCGAAGTCCCCCCCATTGTCGGCCCTTGGGTCTCGACCGGTTGGTGGCACCGCCATGGCCCCACGGCCAGGAACGGGAGCCACAACCGTACGGCTCCCTGTTTCAAATCTGCAGGTCATCGAGGGCGACCCTCCCTTTTCCTAGCCAACCAGCGACCGCCGAAGTCCCAACCATCGCCGGCCCTTGCCAACCCTTGGGTCCAACAGGTTGATGGCGCTCGCTGTGGCCCCATGGTCAGGAATGGAATCCGCGATCATGTAGCTCCCTATTTTAAATCTGAGGGTTGCTGGGCGTGACCCTGCCTTTCTCGACCAGTCAGCCATCGCCGAAGTTGGCCCTTGCCAGCCTTTAGGTCCCGACGGGTTGGTGGCAACCATCGGCCCCACGACCAAGAACGAGAGCCGCACTCCCTATTTCCAATCTAACCGGCGACCCTCTCCTTTCCTAATCAACCCTCCTACTTTCCCTCTACATCTCTCTCATGCAAAAAAAAAAGATGCTTACTAAAGTCAATGATGATGGCAATGATGGCAACAAAGTCTCCTTCTAGGCAGCTTAGAAATAGGGTTTAACTCTTATTTTTCATGCAAGGCGTACATAAAAAGAAGATGCAGTTATGACGGTTAAAGGTATTATTGCAGAAAATAAAATATTCATTGCTGAATATATTATTTTTTTAAAAAAACTTTTGCAAAGAATTAAATTCATTGTTAATAATCGAAGTTTTAACAATAAATTTATTCGTTACGAAAATTATAATTCATTGCCGAAAGTTTTTTGTCAAAAATTTTCTATAAGAATGAATATTATGTGGTTCTAAAATATTTGAAACATATTTTTTTAATAACCATAAAAAAAATTCATTACAAAAAGTCTTTTCTAATTATTTACAAATTTTCAACCATGAATTTTTGTATTCATTGCAAAATCCACTTTCAGCAAAAAATTTCAAAATTCATTGCAGAAAAATTCATTGCTGAAAGCCAAAAATCTTGCAATGTGGCTAACTCGTGTGACCTAACATCAAAACAGACAACAAATATTTCTAATGTGATCAAGAATGGAAAATTTAAGCAGCTGATATTAAAGTTCTATAGAACAACTCTGACCGACAGTTCCTGCTTAATTTTCCATCTAAGTTCCACAAAACGTTTCTCATCCTGTTAGCATAACCAGGCACCTGAAAAGGTGATAGAAGCTCGCAGGAGCCAATGAAATATATCCTTTTAAGATGCAAATTGACTTCATTTAATACCCATAAGAGGAATGAGCTTCAATATCCCATGGCCAGTACAGCAACGTGTCCTTTTCATCTGAGAGCATACCCTGCTATCATCCACTGAAATATTTATAATCATATCAAGGCAAGCAGCTCCAACACAATAACCGTGAGTTCAGATTTGCTTACCTCTTCCACATCAAAGAATAAAAACTAAAGAGAATACCTGCTTGTTGCATTGAAAAATAAACATCATTGTCCAAAAGAATGATCAACAAATGACGCAAGGGCTCAAGCCCTTTTACTGTGTCATCTAGCATTTTGGCTGTTTCAGTTTTCTTTTCTTCATCTTAAAATATCTGAAGCATATGCTCTTAACCTCATAAGCATTGTCCTCTCACTCACTCGCAACACCAGCGAGTGATACAACTTCCTCTCCTTTATATGACAGCAACTCCTCAACCTGTTTTTATCATCCTCCAAGGAATTTGAACCATAGAGGTCCTCTCTCATATCAGCTAGTGATACAAGGGCAGAACAAACATTCTCTGTCAGCAGCAACTCCTTGACATCATCTGGTGCTTCGTGACATGAAATGTTCCCGGGTGTTTTCTGGCATTTGCTTTTGGTGATCTTAATCAAAGTAGTGATGCTAGAAGATTCATCAGCACCCTCAAAAGAATCTATTAAATATCTCAGTTTCTCATATGAATCCTCTGCTAAAAAAATGATGTAGAGAAGAAGTAGAAGCTCTATCTGCGGTTCCCCATTAAATGAAATTTCAAAGTACTCAGCGTTCTGGCTGGTGCAACCTGAATACTTTAGTCGCCTCCACAAAGATAGCCTTGATCTAGCATAGCGATTAGAGAACGAGGAGGAGCACCATTTAATGACCAAGTCTAGATCGATGTTAATGATGTCAAATGGGTTGTCAGGTTCTGTAAACCCATATCTGTGAAGAAGTGCAGCATTACCCATAGAGCCATATGTATTAAAAACCTGGAAGAAAAAGATTATATTTTAGGTAAAATGAACAGTGGTGCCAAAGCGAGCAAGATAGTAGATGAGAGTATAAGATGCACATCCGATGTCTAACTTATTGACCAGACAAACTTGCAGGATGAGTGAGAGTATAAAAAGTTGCGTGAATTTTACTGAGGCTGGAAGAATTTTCAATTCAAAATGTTAGGATGGATTTTGATGGAAGACAGAATACATAACAAGGATACAGGTAATAAGAACAAATTAGACCATGCAAGCATCTTGTACCGATAATAGTCAGGCTTGAAAGCTAGCATTAACTAATATGCCAACCAAACAAAAATACCAAGTCATTAAAAGCAACCAGCAAATTAGGAAAACTTGCTGATGATTCCCAATTCATGTCTTAATCCCAAAAAACTGCTCCTTATATGCATAAAATTCAGCTTTTTCAGACATTGGAGAGTGACATTTATGCCCAGTTGATGATAAAAAACTTGGTGCCTGATAGAAGATTTGCTAAATATCTATCAGGCTTGTCAGAAATAGTGACAAACAGATGCAGGAATTTACACCTCAAGGCTCACATAAATATGAGAAACTGAAAATTTTATCCTAGCTAGATGAGGTAGTAATGCTAGAAATATACAAGTCCTTTCAAAGAATATTCACATAACATAGAACCACAAGAGAAAATGTATGGATTTATTGCCCTAACCCTCCTATCCTTGTCTGTGTTGGAGGATGGAGAGAACAGTTCTGCAGCTTAGTTGAGGTGATATCTCTATGACACTAGTATGTTAGCCCAAGGATGATGGAAATCAGTGCTTTTGTCGCAGTGGTCTGCTAGATTCTCAATCATCCAAACCGAGCATGTTTCACTGCTTTCTTAAAAATAAGCAGGGGATATTGAGGACAGAAAGTTCTGTGATGTTATCTCAAAAATGACAGAAGTAATGTTGATGGCATGGTGAAGATGAAATTGAAGAGGGAAGACTTGGAAGTCAGTTAAGAATAAAACTCATGAATATTATGATGAGGAGAGTTGAAGTTTGTAAAAGAGGGATTTCATGTATGGAAACGAATGTTACCAATATTTTGAACAAAAGCAGAATTGCTAATATAAAGAAAAAGAAGAGATTTTTGACACAGACAAAACTAAAAGGATGATAGAAATTCAAAGGCTCTAGGAAGTAAAAACAGGATCATCTTAGTTACTGTTACTTAGGCCATGATCATAGGTCAATTGTAAGGGTACTATCATAACTTTAATATATAAGTAAGTTGTTTTGGAGGGAGTGAAGGAAATACAAACTACGGAATCATTTTCTTTTTCCCCATAAAGTGTAAATGAGATCATGTATTCACATTGAATGGAGTTTTGGCATATATTCTCTATCTTTTTGGGTCACACCAACATGGAGCTGCATTTATAAGAAAAAAATGTAAAGCATATATTGAATTTTACCAAGTTTTTGCAGAAATCTTGTGCGTTCTTCTTAATTTGAAATTAATTTTGTTCATATTCTTTCAGTTTTCTCCCTCAACGTTCCTCTTATATTATTCTGTCTTCTTCCACTCGACTCTCTCTGCCTTTTCCTTGTTTCTATTTTCAGTGACAAAACAGATCACATTGGAATGGAAACGAATCAAATCTTCTTTACTCAATACCATTTAGTCCCCAAACTTCTTTATTCAACTCCAGTTCTCCTTGATTGTTGAAACACAAAAGCATTGACATTAAAAGAAATCCAATTCGCATATCTTTTTGAACTTCTTTTTACTCAAATGTGTTTGGAAACATATTAAGACACTAACTCTGACCTTAAGCTATATCAACTTTGAATGGGCTAGAGGGTTGAAGATAGCTCATCAGTCGCAATTAACATGTGAACTGGAGGTTGGAGGAGGTTGCAAAGTTATTGGATTGTTATGATAAGAGTCTCCAATGAGATATATGGATTATTTAACCTCATATTATAACTCAATATGGACTGATGGACCTTTTGTAAGAATAAATTCAAACCCACACCCCCCCCTCCCCCCGAAAAAAAAAAAAAAGAGGGTTTGGATCATCCTAGCTTTGGTTCTCCTCTCTAATATTCATGTGTACCATACAGCAAGCTTTAGGGCATCTAGCTAGATTGAAGGACATTGTCGGGGTGTGTGTGGGTGTAGACTCTGTGCTTAGGTGTTTGAAAAAATTACATAACTTTGTTAGGTTAGTGCTAGGAAATACCAGATGTGGTTAGCAGAAGAAATTAAAATTGAGGAAAGCAAGTGAGCAATTTTTATGTGTTTATGACATGGGAAGACAGATTAAGGAAATAAAAGCTGGGAAGAGAAGCTCCAAGATGGCTAGATTAGTTCCTAGAATTAGATTTTGGAAACACATGGTTGCTGAATTTCATCATGAACCTACATATTGTTCCATAAACTCATTCTAAGTTATAAATCATTATGCCATGGAACCACAAAAAGTGAAACTTAGCATTTCTTTGTATAGCATGGGATAACGTCTCTCTAAGAAAACGTATGGGGACAACATGGCATAGTAAGCTGTGCTGACATTGAAGATACCCAATTTTCAAATGCAAAGATTGCTGAAATAATAAGTCATATGCATCATTTCATGCCTAATACAATCAGGACACCACACCAGTCGCTCACATCAGCTGTTCACAATTTTATTTTCATGTGAAAGATAGCGTCCATTCACAAAGAATGATGTCAGCAATACCAAGGCAGCTATGGATGATTTGAGGTCTTCTTAGCTAAGCATCAAAGTGCTTCCATAGTTACATAGTTACAATCTCAATTTGCATACTTTCCTCTTTTTTATTCTTTTTTTCTGAGAATGATTAAGCTGATCGTAGTCACTTTCATTAAGCAAATGAGAAAATTTATTTCACAAACTAAGTTGCAAACAAATATGAACCTCACTTTCAAAATCTCTAAAGCAAATGCTTCAACCAACTTGGTCAATATAGTGAAAGCTGGGGAAAACCAGGCAATCCTATGTCACCCTATCCAACCTAACCATCTTACCAAGCTTCAAGCAAGAACAGGTCCTCATACATGTAAGTACTAAGTAAAGCACATAATTATTTTTTAATTTATATACAAGAATGCAAAGTCAGTTGGAACTGAATACTAGCCTCTGACTCTGCCTCAACACCTCTCACAATAATCATTTCTAAGACTGCAGGATCCTCCCCTGATCAAAGAAAGCAAGAGAGTTAAGTAAGCTTTTTTCCAAGCTAAAAGTTCAATTCCTTGGACAGGATAGAGTCATATTGTAACCTGAAGAGATAGTACTTAGATCCACATTTGATGTCTTGTCATATCCAGATGCATCATGATTTCCCCCACTGCCTTCATCATCTGAGCTAGAGGGAGAAGATATGGATGTAAAGTGAACATTCTCAGCTCCAGTCTTGTGATTGAATCTGAAACATATAAAAAATTGTTATGCGATGACACTTAGGAAAGAGAACAAAAATCTCATTGAAAATATATTACATGCACAAGCTTGCAAGACATACTTTGTAGTTTGCATATCATAATAAAAATTCAACAACTATGGTTACTTACAGATCAGCTAAAGGCACCATTCCAGAACCATGATAACCATCTATCTCGAAGGATCTTGATGAGACAAGACTCCTGGCAGAAAAATATTGCTCAACACCAAAACTATCTGGGTCAAGATTTAAAGGTCCAGATAAAATCAGGGGCTCAATAGATTCTTTCCAATCCTCGTATAAAAAGCCCTTGTCTTGCTTTACTATCTGCCTAGATATTTACCAGAACAACGAGAAAATAAAAGATGAGATGAGACTAGGAGGCCTCCATATAGGCTCTCAAATAGCAGGACATATGAGAAATTGAAACTATCAAATAATGTGTTCTGGAATTAATTAAGAAAATGCCTCAAATAATTAAATACATCTGTTGTGAAACAAAAGATAAAAGCAACTTTACAGAATTATCTGAGAAGAATCCAAATGCAATGGGAGAATTTAACTCTCAAAGTCATTAGAATGAAGTTATGGTATATTTTAAAAAAAAGAAAACACTATAACTTTATCATGCTACACTGGCCTAACCCTTGTAAAAAGAAATCAAAGGCGCAATATAGAGTGTAACAGATAAAACTGAAGTTATTGTTCAGACATTGAATTCTTCTTTCTTAAATATAAAATTATGTTTCGTCTCTAAGACAAAATGCTGAGCTAATGATTTCTCCACTTCAACAACAGGGGCTGCAATTAAAAGTTCAAACTTGGATACATCTAAGAAAGGGACCAAGCATGTTTAAAATCAGGGACGGTCAGGTTCTGAGAGAAGATTATATTAATTTGTTATAGCTAAACTTTACCCATATATATGTGAATTATCTTGTGCAATGATTGAACCAATCTTCCAGTACCTGTATAATTAACCATAATGAAACATAAATAAACTTCCATGTGAAAATAATGCAATCCAATATTTAAAAATTCTGCACCAGCGACTCTTTTAAGGTCGCATTGACATTAAAACCTACCATCTAACCGTTGTCAACCAAAAAGCAACCATTTTCTCTAAACCCAGATGACCTATTACCATGTCAACATGAAAAATCCCCATTGAACTAAAAAATAGCTTAACATGTTCAAGTAAGCACCATTTCTACCTTGTTGCGTTCCATACATCATCCCATAAGGCCTAGTTAGCTTAGATAAGGAGTTAGCAGTCCAGAATTTTACCTTCTAACCGGCAATAATTGAAAATTCCCACCTTTCTAATAAGTCAGATGATCTTATTATTTTCATGGCAAGATGTAAAACTCCTCCAACTCAACTCAACTCAACTCATCTAAGCCTTTTCCCAACTACATGGGGTCGGCTACGTGAATCTGCTTCATCCACTCTACTCTATTCAGGAATAAGTTGACATTCAAATTACAAATAGTTATATTTTTTTAATTATTTATGTCCATGTTAGTTTAGGTCTACCTTTGCCTCTATCCTTATCATGTATTGTTAAAGATCACTCTTTCTAACTAGAGCATCTAAAGGTCTCATTGTATATCCAAACATCGTAATCAATTTTTTCTCATGTTATCTTCAATTGGGGCTACTCTTATCATTTTTCTTATATGTTTATTTTTAGTTTCATCTTTTAAAGTTTTACCATATTCATCTTAACATACATTTCTGTTATACTTAATTTATTCACATGTTATTTCAGTATTGCCCAACATTCTATTCCATATAGTATAGTTGGCCTAATAGCGGTTTTATAGAATTTTTCTTTCAATTTTAATAGGATGCGCCGATCATACAATACTCCCGAAGCACTCATCCACTTAATCCATCCGCTTTTAACTATGATTCACATCTTTACCTATTTTATCTTCTTGCTAGATAATTAATCTCAAATACCTAAATATTTTACTTTTTAGTATCTTTTCAATCTTCACTATTTTTTATTTATATTTTTACTTCTACTAAAATTACATTTCATATATTCCATTTTAGTTCTACTAATCTTAAAACCTTTATATTTTAAAGTATCTCGCTAAATCTCTAGCTTAGCATTTACTCCATATTTGATTTTATCCATCAACATTATATCATTTGCAAATAACATATCCCATTCTACTTAAAAGATAGCTTGATCAAACAAGCTCCATTTATACTGGTCAAGCTCTATCATGTGAATAAGGCCTAACAAGCTTGGACTGGGACTCTACTTTCTGACCGGCCATAATCATAAAAATCTCATCTTCATATAATTCGGATTAACGTTCTGCCATCATAGCTACAAAACTAGAACCGGTCTAAATGGCACCATTTTTACCTTGTGGAGCTCCGTTCCAACGAGAAGGGAGTCGATCTCCTCCAAACTCCAGACCAGAGGGACGCACTCCCTCTCCGGCAGCAGCTGGAGATATCCGTCCCACAGCGACGTCGGTCCCAGGCTTCTCTCGTACATGATGGCCACGGCGAGGCCGAGGAAGCCTGCGAGACCCGCGCTCTCGATCATGTCGTGTGCCCCGGAGGTCCGGATGGTAAGGCAGCCGAGCTTGGGTATCGTGGCCACGAGGTCCCCCTCGCTCAGGCCGCAAAGGGCCCGAACCGAGATGCCGTCGCCAGCGGAGTCGGCAAGCTCCAGGGCGTCGCTCCAGTCGATCCCCTGAGACCTCATCCATCTCTTGAATGCTCTCAATCGCCTGCCATTGCGAACGATTACGCCATGGGTGGAGATCAAAAGAGACAAAGAGAAGAGAGAGATTACCGGCTCATGAGGCTGGCCGAAAGGGAAGAGCGCGGCGGCGGCGGCGGCGGCACGAGGGTGGAATCCGTTTCTCTTAGTTAGGGCAAATTACGTACTGATATGGTGACGAATCGAAGTGGGTCGGGTTGAACGAAATTGATGGTGAGCGGACTGGTTAAATCGCTGAGGATCCGAACTAAATCTTGTCCGCTGGGTTTTAAATCAACTTCTATAAAAGTGTTCGAGAAAGATTAGCTGATTCAACCTTCATTATTCGAGGAATCGATGAAGCTTTGATATCGATGAGTAATTTTGGCATTTTTGACTCTTTTATCTGATAACTGAGCTTTATGCAGCTTGAACGCTTCTTAGATTCTTCATGCTCGCCTTCTCATTGAAGAGGACTCTCTAACTATCGTCCAATGGATTTACAAGAAAAGTTGCAATTAAGTCCCTATCAATCTGCTGCTCACATTTGGTCTATCCTTCGAAAAGTTCATAGACCCCAGCCAATTCCATGGCTAATTGAGTGTCGACCTCTATAACCCATCATGCTGGATTTTAGATATGGAACTAGTGTGACCCCGTCCTTTAGTACTTAAGCAAATTAAGTAAATTTTGTACTCTGATCTATCTGGATTAACTTGCACTAAAATAATGTAATCACTGTCTTAAAAAAAAAAAACGTATCCATTTTCAATAACAAACTGTACCAAGTTTGGTTTAAGATTTATTTTTATTTTTATTATTAATCTACCAGATATGAGCTATAGAGTTAAATTGGATCTACAGAGTTAAATTGAGTCTAAAACAATCAATTAAGCAAGAGCATGATATTAAATAGCATGCATGTATTATTAAATAACTTATTTTGGATCAAGGTGATAGAGGACTATTATAAATCCTGATGGCATACAAAATATGATTAAATGATTACTAAATTCAATCATCTTTAATTTTAGCTCAAATTTTAGTTATGCGGCCGCCCTTTTATTCTGTCACCTTTAATTGTTGGCTCAAAGTTCTACGGTCATCCTTTTGTTTTACAATCATTTTATAACAAAAATAAGTAATTCTTTAGCGTTTAAACCATCAGCTAAATAAAATAATATTTATAATTCAAAATTTAACTAAATTCATTGAATAGAACTAGTGGCATGCACAAAGAACTGTTTTATTTTTTTTGTAACTATCCTTTATTTTTTATTATAATTATTCATAATATCTATATTCTTAACATTATTTAATTTTGACATAAAAAATTCCTATGTTATTAAAGGATAATTATATGTTTTTGATTTTGGATATTAATGCAGGCTTTATCATAGTTTGAAGGAAAAAGCAGGGTTTTATTATATTACAAAATATAGGGATGGTATTTTCTGTATTGTTGATGAAGTTAAAGGGCAAAAGAGACTTTGATGAAACTTTTTTCATGATTACAAAATGAAGGGATGGTTTTTTTTTTTTTTCATTTTGATATAAAACAATGGCCACAAAAACGTGAGAACAGTAAAAGTTATGATTTTATCTGTAACATTATGATTATCTTCATGAAACAACATAAAGCACATAATATCGATCTCTATTTGTTTTATTAAGGTATACTAAAATCTTAAAATAAAAATTAATTTTTTTAAACAATGGTATGTATCAAATATATATATATTAGCAACAATCGTATATATCAAAAATTTTGATTTTCATAAGCTATATCATGATGAGATATTGGAGGAATTTGAAATTTAAAAGATAAGCTTCAAAATATCCTATTACAAATATTTAAATTTCACAATTCAGTGACTATTTTTTTTTATTTTTTATAGGGTTTAAATAAGAATGAATCAATAACAATTAGAAATTATTCGACCATAATAAGAAGAAATGATATGATGTAAACTAGGGATTTAATGGCAAGTAGCAAATAATTCAAATGATATGGGAAAGCAGTATTTGATGTTTCCAAAGAATTGTTGCTTTTTTTTTTCAAACATGAATTGTTAATTTGAATGAACATAAATAGAGTTTACCATTTGTTCATTAAATTTATATGTAAAAACCTATTAATTATTTTATAGTCATAATTTATTTATTTCAAAAATAATAGTTTATTAGAGTAAATAAAAAATATTATTAATTGATTTTTAATAAAATAATTGTATATATATATATATATATATATAGTTGAGGTGGCTCTAAGATTAATGTAGATTCTTGTAAGAAAGATGACTGCATTCTAAACTTTACTATCTCATATACATACATTACATACATATGCGCACGCGCGCGCGCGCACGCGCGCGCACACACACACACACATATATATATATATAGTGCTAGAAATCTAATTATTTAAACTAAAAATTAAACATAAATTATAAAAAGGAATTAGTTAATAATAAATATGAAAATAAGATAATTATAACTTAACAATATATATATATAGTCCCTAAGATATAATAATTTAGTTTGATTTAAACCTTCTATCACGAGCACGATCATGTAACGATGCAACCCAATAACTTTATTAAATACCTTAAAAAAATGGAGCGCAAAAACTTCATGAAAAGATAGAAGAGTATAAAAAATCATTGTCCTTTAGATCCTGAACTTATAGCCTATTTATAGGCTTGATACAAGGTTATATAGCCTTGAAATTGCCTATGATCATGCATTGACTGTGTATCCATACTAGACTATATGCCTTGCCTGTTAGTCCTCTATTCATTTTAGTAATAAGGAGGAAAAATCATAGTCTGAATATATATCAATAATACCTATATAATTCTGATGCTCCAAGTGCCATAGTAATCTCCTTAGCTTCTGAAAAACTTGAACACTAAGTGGCTTTGTCAATATATTAGCAACTTGCACACTTGATTTACATAAATGAGCTATACAATTTTAGCCATCTTCACATGTTCTCTTATGAAATAGAATCGAGTATCAATATGTTTTGATCTCTCATGATTGCTAATGCAATAGTAGATTTGTTATCGAATCTTTGTTGAACTTTTCTTCTTCAGCTGTAACTCTTCAAGTAATTTCCTCAATCAAATAGCATAACAAACACATGAAGATGCTGCTATATATTTAGCATCACATGTTGAAAGCAACAATATTTTATTTCTTCGAAGACCATTGTAAATGCAGCTTTACCAAGATAGAATACAAAAGTGCTCTTTCGATCATCATAACATCTAGCCCAATCAATCACTATCATTAAATCTAGTCAACTCCAAAATTGCATATGAAAAATAAAACATTCCATGATCAAGTGTGCCTTTGATGTGTCTTAAAATTTTCTTTGCTACCTTTAGCTGAGAATTCTTTGGAGTTTTAATAAATCGCCTCACCAAGCCAACATCATATAAAATATCAACTATACAAGTCAAATATTGTAAACTTCTAACAAGACTTTTATAATAAGTTGGATTCACAAGTTTACCATCACCTTGTTTTGTTAGCTTCACTCTACACTTTAATGGGGTATCAACTGGTTGACAGTCATCCATAGCAAACTTGACCAAGATTGATTACTTTTGCATACTTCTTTCTTTTGTGGAATAAAAATTTCATCATTTTTTTTTCTTCACTTCAATGCCCAAAAAATAAGTCATAAGACACAAATCAATCATCTCAAACTCTTTTGCCATCAAGCTCTTGAATTCTTCAATCATGGATAAATTGTTGAAAATCAAGTCATCCACCTAGAGACAAATAATCATAACGTCCCCCTGCAGATTTGTCTTCATATATATATAGCATGTTGATATGGGCAGTTAGTAAATCTATTTTGAATAAAGTACCCATTAATTCTGGAATTCCATGCTCTTGATATTTGTTTAAGCATGTAGAGAGCTCTTTTTGTTGGGTCTGCTGTAGTGCTATCAAAGCCCAGGGGCCTAACTTGTATTGGATTAGGTGTTAGTCCAAGGGTTGAGATTAAATTAAGTCATGGATGTACACGGGCTTGAGGATTAATTTAATCTCATTAGTTAGTCCATGGGAGTTTTTGTTGAGTTTGGGCCTGCCCACTTAGTGGATGTATTTAAACCTTAGTCTCTAAGATTTGGATAGAATAAGAAACAGATTTTTTTCTCCCAAGATAATCTTTCTCTCCCTCACCACAATCTCCATCTTCTCCCCCTCCCCTTCCTCGCATCAAGAGTGGTGGGATCCAGCAGAGTCCAGGTTTCCCAACTTCATCTACACTCGAGGATCTCGTGTGTGGGAAGGGACTTCACGGGGGAGGAAATTAGGAGAATCAAAGAAGGGGACTCACGTGGCTTGGTCAATGAGTCAACTCTTGGCTCTTGGAGGAAGGACGTGGAGGGGGAGTTTCAACAAAGGAAGAAATTAAAGAGGAGGTCTAAGCTAGGAATTCCAGCAGGGAAGGAAGAAATAAGGATTAAAAATTTCTAGAATAAAGGGAGGTGATTTGAACTCCGTTTCAAAGGGTTCAAGAATGGAAGCATTACTATTGCGCCAAATCTGATTGTTGATAATAAAGGATGAAAGCCTACTGTACTTCTCTAGCAAGACTGATCCCATTATCGTTCATCAAGGACTAAACCCCAACAGTTGGTATCAGAGTCTGGTTCAGAAAGAAGTTGGTATCAGAGCCAAGTTCAGGAAGAAATAATTTGGAGATCTTCAAGGAGTTAAAATAATTTCAACAAGGCCTCATCAAGGTACCTCTTAATTTTTTAAAATTTATTTTTATGCTATTTTTTTGGTTGAGATCTCGCTATGGGTAATAGCATAAAAATAGATTTTGAAAAGTTTGATAGGAAAAAGAGTTTCTTCATATAGAAAGTTCAGGTAGAGGACCTCCTTGTGCAGCAGGGTTTAGATCTGGCTTTGGAGAAAAGGCCAGATGGGATGACAGATAAGTAATGGATGTCGTTGAAGAAGAAGGCATATTCAGCGATCATAGGATGTCGAGCAGATTCAGCCCTTTATTTAGTACTGAAGAAGAAGACCCTGAAAGGACTCTGGTCGAAGTTGTAAGCCCTCTACATGGGGAAAAACATGTGCAACAAGTTGATATTGAAGAAGCGCTTCTACATCCTTGTCAGAAGGTAAAGATGTGCTGGGCCCCATCCAAGTATTCGACTAGATGAACAATGAATTGCTAAATATCGGGGTCAAGATAGAGGAGGAAGATAAGGTACTTTTACTACTGTGTTCGTTGCCTATATCACATGACTCATTGGTCATGACGCTGCTCTACAGAAAGAAGACATTGTTCTATGAAGATATTGTCTCGATGCTTTGGACGAATGAGCATAAAGAGAAGATGACCAAGGAAGCTGTTCCCTAGGAGAGTCTATCAGTTAGGGAAGGGTCAGGTAGAGGCAGGGACAAGAGCAGGCCTAGGGAACGATTAAAGTCTAAAAGGCTAAGTGCTACAAGTGTGGTGAGGTAGGACATTTCAAGAGGAACTGTCCAAAGTGAAAAAAGAAAAAAAGGAAGGATCTGAGTCTGTAAGTATAGTTGCTGGCCAGGAGGTGAAGGATGATCTCTTGGTGGTATCAGATGGTCACAGGCACAGCACATAAATGTGGACCTTAGTTCAGCTTGTTCTCATCATTATACTCACAACCAGTCATGGTTCAGCACTTACATAGAGGTTGATGAGGGGTGTGTGACTCTTAGAGATGATCACCATTGCAAAGTGGCATGAATTGGCACAGTAAGGATGAGGATGTTTGATTTAATGAAGCGCACTCTTACCAGTGTGAAGCATGTCCAAGAACTTAAGAAGAATCTATTGTTACTGGGGTACCTAGAGCAGACTAAATATAGCTTCAGCAATCATGCTAGGAGTAGAGTTCTGAACATCTCCAATGAAGCTATGGTGGTGATGAGAGGGAGAAGGTTGAAGAACAACTTATACAGATTGGAGGGCCCTGTGATGACTAGGAAATCTAAGGCAGCAGCTATGGAACAAGATCCTCAGGATGTGTACAGGATGTGGCATTACCGCCTAGGCCACATAGGAGATAGGAGAATAAAAAAATGAGCAAGAGAGGACTACTTTTGGACCTAAGTGGTGGAGTCATGGAGATCTATGAGCCATGTCAGATGAGGAAGCAAAGGAGAGTGCAATTCTTGGTCAACACAGCTAGGAGTGTAGAACCCGTGGAGCTAGTACACATGGATGTCTAGAGATCAGCCCCAATTTTTGCAAGGAATGGGGCCAGATACTTCTTTATCCTGATAGATTTCTCAAGAAAGCTGTGGGTCTACTACATGAAAGAAAAATCAAAGCTCTTTACCAAGTTCAGAATCTGAAAGGCTGAGATAGAGAGGGAGTAGGGTAGGAGTGTGAAGTGTCTGAGGTCAGACAATGACGGGGAATACACCAGCAGGAAGTTCCAAAGATTTTGTTAGGAGTGGGACATCAAAAGGCACTTCTCGGTGATGAAAACTTCTCAACAGAAAGGGATGGCTAAAGGATGAACATAATACTATTGAAAAAAGCAAGATGCTTGAGGCTACAGATAGACCTTCGAAAGATGTTCTGGGTTGACGCAGTAGATGTAGCTAGCTACTTGGTCAATCGATCACTACACATCAGGTTGGATGGAGGCATTCCAAAGGAGATGTGGTCTAGAGAAAAGACAAGCCTGAACCATATGAGGGTGTTTGGATGCACGATATATGCATGTTAGTGCTAGAGAGCGGAGTAAGTTGGATGCCAGGTCTAAGAAGATGGTGTTCCTGAGCTACCCACATGGAATCAAAGGGTATCGACTATGGGACCCCTTGAAGAAAAAGGTTGTCATCAGTAGGGATGTGACCTTTGATGAGAGCTCGATCTTTTATAGTAGAGATGGTATAGATGTACAACAGAGACTGCAGAAGGTGGAACACGGCAATACTAGTCAGATGACCTTCTACATAGTCATGCTATTTGCTAGTGGACTAGAAAAATTTAAGATTCAGATGGAGAGGACTAGCAGAGGGGTCAGAAGCCATAAAGTTTAGTAGAATGCAGTTGAGAAGAGGACTCAGAAGGATGCAGCTGGGTAGAAGACTGATACTGGGATCACACTGCACAGGCCCAGAAGAAACGTGTGATCATTAGTTCGATACGGTTTTAAGGATTTAGTGTCATATGCCCTGATGACAGCGAATTGAGACCCTTACACCTATCAAAAGGCTATGAAGAGCCAGAACAGCCAGAATAGAGCTAGGTAGGTCCAGGCTATGACAGAAGATGCAGGCTATGGCAAAGGAGATGCAGTCTCTCCACGGGACTGGCACATGGCAGGTGGTCCAGTTGCCACAAGAAAATAAATCCATTGATTGCAAATGGGTTTATCAGTGCAAGAAAGGGCCTTTAAAGCAAAGAGGTATCAGGTACAAGGCAAGACTAGTGGCTAAAAGATACTCTCGAAAGGAAGGCTTCATCTACAGAGAGCTAGTGGAAGAAGGTGGAGTAGAGCTGGCGAAGATACACACCAAGAAAAAT
Organism: Calamus simplicifolius; assembly: GCA_900491605.1. NCBI lineage: Eukaryota > Viridiplantae > Streptophyta > Magnoliopsida > Arecales > Arecaceae > Calamus > Calamus simplicifolius. The sequence goes on along the minus strand of UESW01001419.1, from coordinate 293,514 downwards.
CCAGCAATGCATTGACCAAGGTTCTTTCACGAGACAGTTTTCGTAGGAATGCAGCTGATGGACATGGCGGATGTGCTAAGACCTTGAAAGCACCAAGGTAGAGATTGTTGGGCCTGATATGGTGCTATCAAGGCACAGGGGGGCTAACTTATATTGGGCTAGATATGGATCCAAGGGTTGAGCTTAAATCAAGTCACGAGTGTACATGGGCTTGGGGATTAGTTTAATCTCATTAGTTAGTCCATGGAAGTTTTTATTGAGTCTGGGCCTGGCCCACTTAGTGGATGTATTTAAACCTTAGTCTCTAGGGTTTGGATGGAATAAGAAACATATTCTTTTCTTCCAAGACAATCTTTCTCTCCCTCACCACGATCTCCATCTTCTCCCCCTCCCCTTCCTCGTGTCAAGAGTGGTGGGATCCAGCAGAGGCCAGGCTTTCCGACTTCATCTTCGCTCGAGGATCTCGCATGTGGGAATGGTCTACTTTCCGACTTCATCTTCGCTCGAGGATCTCGCATGTGGGAATGGTCTAGTTCCGATTCCAAAAATCAAACGGACTCCTAAGAAGTCGCATGTGGGAAGGCTTTGGTTCCGCTTACAGGAATCGGACGGACTCCCAAGAAGGCCCACGGTGTTCTCCCATCATGAGGGACTTCACAGGAGGAGGAAAATTAGGAGAATCAAAGAAGATGACTCATGTGGCTTGGTCAACGAGTCAACTCTTGGCTCTTGAAGGAAGGATGTGGAGGGGGGGTTTTAGCAAAGGAAGAAATTAAAGAGGAGGTCCAAGCTAGGACTTCCAGCAGGGAAGGTAGAAATAAGGATTAAAAACTTCTAGAATAAAGGGAGGTGATTTGAACTCTGATTCAAAGGGTTCAAGAATTGAAGCATTACCGTTGCGCCAATCTGATTGTTAATAATAAAGGGTGAAAGCCAAGTATATTTCTCTAGCGAGGTTGATCCCATTGTCATTCATTAAGGACTAAACCCCAACACTTTTCAGCTTGTAGACTTTCTCTTCTTCTCATTGCACAACAAAACCTGGGAGTTGATTAACATAGACCTCTTCAAGATGCTCATTAAGAAGCAGATTTTTCATATCTTTTGAGTTGCCACCGAAATCAACATTCTTATTGTCTCCATCTGAGCCACAGAAGCAAACACTTCTTCATAATCAACTCCATATTCTTGCTTATAGCCTTTAAATACGTACAAGCCTTACTTTGTGCTTCTCCACCTCTCCTTTTGTAGTTTTCTTGGTCTTGAAAATCCATTTGACACCAATCGCCTTGTGTCCTTATGGAAGTGAAGTAAGCTCCTATGTATTATTTTGGGTAATAGTATGCATCTTGTCATGCCCCAGACCCAAAAATTTTGAGCTAGGGTGACAACCTGCCGCATACCGGGCATGCAAGGCGTCCCAAAATTTACACATCGATCATTATAAGGTAATAAGTATAATAAGTCAATCCAAATCCATACTTTATTACAAACCACTAATATAAGTTTTGGGTTACAAGCCCTACACACAAATATTACTGGGGTTACATCAACACTATGGAACTATTTTATTTAACTGGAGCTCCATCTACCCCATAATTTCATCTTCAATCCCGAGGCTCTGAAAAATATTGTGAGATTTATATGAGCTCACACTCAATAAGTAAGCCTACAATAATGACATAAAATAGTCATATATCATCTTATCTCTCTAGATATTATCAAGTCATAATTTTCATAGAAACTTCCAATTTAAATAACATGCTATCATAATCATGCATATCATTAAGTCAAAATAATCATGGAAGCTTATAAAAGAAATACCAGAATATGCATTGTAAACAAATCCACTGTTTATATTTAATCATTGTCATATTATATCATATGTGTCCCATGGCCCTGCAATGTCTCCATCAATCTGCACACATCCTCTAGATGTGCGTGGCCTCCACATGCCATATCAATCGGCACACATCCTCTAGATGTGCGTGGCCTCCACATGCCATATCAAAGGAGAACCGCGGCGACACATATAAATATAATTCAAATCCACTGTTTATATTTAATCATTGATATATTATATCATATGTGTCCCACGGCCCTGCAATGCCTCCATCAATCTGCACACATCCTCTAGATGTGCGTGGCCTCCACATGCCATATCAATCAGCACACATCCTCTAGATGTGCGTGGCCTCCACATGCCATATCAAAGGAGAACCGCGGCGACACATATAAATATAATTCAAATCTACTGTTTATATTTAATCATTGTTATATTATATCATATGTGTCCCACGGCCCTGCAATGCCTCCATCAATCTACACACATCCTCTAGATGTGCGTGGCCTCCACATGCCATATCAATCAGCACACATTCTCTAGATGTGCGTGGCCTCCACATGCCATATCAAAGGAGAACCGCGGCGACACACATAAATATAATTCAAATCCACTGTTTATATTTAATCATTGTTATATTATATCATATGTGTCCCACGGCCCTGCAATGTCTCCATCAATCTGCACACATCCTCTAGATGTGCGTGGCCTCCACATGCCATATCAATCAGCACACATCCTCTAGATGTGCGTGACCTTCACATGCCATATCAAAGGAGAACCGCGGCGACACACATAAATATAAATCAAATCATTTTTCACATGCATGTCACATATTATGCATCATCATAAGCATAATTTTCTCATAACACATAAACAGTGGTTTGTACATTTTTAACCATTGCATATAATCAATTCACTTTGCAAATAATATCAACTATTATAGCAAATATGCAATTAGATACACATGGTACAGCTTACCAATTCCCAAAATAATCAATAAAACTCTATTTCATAAATATGCATAAAACTATAAATACAACCATTTATAATTTATGAAATTATTATATTTGGCTTACTTACCTCAATACGCAAATCCAAGGTGATAAATCAGCTATTTGGACATCTGGGTACCATGAGAGGATTCACAATCCAAAATCAGATCAAGAGCATAGTCATAGTAACGAACTTGGCTGCTTAACCCACAAAAGTTGAAGTCATCTTGTATGTATTCGTCATCAACTTCACAAAAGACACATTCCCTCGTAGATTACAGAACCATGAAATCCAAGATGTGTCTTCACCATCAGAACCACTAACTTCTGACCCTTCACTGTTTGTTTCAGATTCTCCATCAGAGCATTTGTTCTTAGAAAGCTGATCCTGGTAGTGATCCAGCTGCTTCCCTGCAGCAGTGGACAGCCCGGGGAGCCGCTCCATCTCCCTCCCATTCATCAACCCCCTCGAAGTCGACGGCGATGACTTCTCCAGGTGCTTGTCAAGAGCATCATTAATCCGCTTGCGATCGAGGGCATCGATCTCCGAATTCAACCCGCTCACTCCTCGACCCCTGTACATATCTTCCACCCCTCTACACCCTCTCGATCCGTCGGACCAGCTCAATCGACTCAACCCAGCATCCCAATATTCTTGGAGAGTAGGGAGAGAGAGGCAGTGCTCTCCGATTCGAGGGCTCCAATGGCCAAGGCGATTGCAAGAGAGGGAGGGAGGGAAAACTGTGATATGGAAATCTGGAAGGATGCTATTGGTTTTTGGACGCTACGTCTGTCCAGTAACCCACCAATCAAAGCATACTTCTAGGTTAGTGCTTGAGAACTTAATCTGCTAGCAAAATTATTGCTGTGAGGATTTGTAACGCCTAGGATTTGTAACTCCTACCATCACGTGGTGTTACTATACACGCAGGCTGAAGGCGAAGGCTGCTATGCCGCCTCCTCAGCTCAATCTTGGGGACTCTGAGGGAATGGCGTGATTAAATCTTTCTTCCTTCTCTCCTTCTTTCTCTATGAATCCTACAGTCTTTCCATTCTCTTCAACCCATAGGATGCCCGTTGGTGCCTCCTACGCTCCACAACAACTTAATCGTTCTTCTCTCTCTTGATCTGCTCTCTCTCTCTCTCTCTCTCTCTCGTAGGCATTAGGAGGATGGCAAAGGATTTCCTAGAGGAGATTAGCGTCCGGTTGAAGGGGGAGGAGTCACCCTCCATCTCCCTATAAACCTCATGCGATGCCTCGTACAGAGACTCCGAAAATCCATTCGTTACGCGGAATTGAAAACTTAACCGCCACGTGTAACCGCAGGAATCCCAAGCGTCACCAGGTAATTAAGATCCCGGGGGTTACATTCTCCCTTCCTTATAAAAATTTTGGCCTCAAAATTTGATATACATCCAATAGAATATAGAATCTAAATTTTCTATCTCATAATCAGCTAAATTTCATTCAAAAGTCACAGACATCGATACATCATTGATCTGTAATAAGATACAAATATTTGTGGATGTTTCTTTTTCATTTTCTCCTTAGACTCCCAAATAATCTCCCTCTCAGAATAATTACTCCGCTGAACTTTGACATAAGGAATACTACACCATCTAAGAACTTAATCCTTGCGGTCCACAATGTGCACAAGATGATCTTCATAGGTCAATTCTTTCTTAAGCTAAATTGGTTCAAGTTCTAACACATAACGAGGGTTTGAAATACACCTCTTCAGTCATAAAGATATGAAACACATTGAACACCCCAAAGAGTAATGAAGACAGTGCTAAGCTATAAGCCACCTCCTTTATTTTGATCAAAATCTCAAATGGCCCAATGTATTGTGGCTCAAATCACCTCTAACACAAATCTCATCATATCATTGATTAGTAAAACTTCCAAATGATCTTCAACATGAAATTTTAAATCTTTCTTTTTGACATCAACATAACTTGTCTGTTGACTCAGAGCTATATGAAGCTGCTTTAATTAACGATACTTTTCATAGTTGCTACACCAGCTCAGTCCAAAATTATCTATCTCTCACCTCATCTCAATATGAAGGGAATCTACACCTTATATCATAGACAATTGAAATGAATCCATTTGAATGTTGGCTTGGTAATCATTAAAATAAGCAATTTCACTAAGGGTAAGAAGCTATACCAAGCACTTTCTAAATCCATCACACAGGCTTGCAGTATATCATCAAAATCTAATTGGTTCATGCAAATTGTCCATCTATTTGAGGGTGAAAGGTTGGACAGAAATTCGGCTTAATCCACAAAGCTTTATGAAGATATCATCGAATTAGGAGAGAGACAATGGGTTCAGACTCAATTTACGCAGTTTACCATTAAACCCAAAAATAAATATTAACATTTAACCCACTAAAATTTCATCCTTGAAAATAAATATCCATAAATTTTGTACCATTATAGATACTCACTAGCAACTTTTATTTCATTCCTAGGTACCCAAATGACTATCCAACATCAACAATTAATTTGATCTTTCTACCAAATAAAATTGAATTCCTTAAGAAGTATTTCTTTCCTGTCATCTTTTTTTTTTAATACCTTAACTTCTCACAACACAATCATCATAAATATCATAGAGTCCATCACATGTATTATGTCATCCATTCTTAAGGTTAATAACCTATATCAATTACTGTTAATTCCTCGATAAGACAGTTCCAAGTTCTTTTGAATTAAATATAAGATAGTTTCCTTTCAATGCTCTCTCAACTCATAAATAGTTGATGTGCCATTAATCATTACGACACTTATTTTAATCATCATAACATACTTGGTTTCACTCTTGAATACTTCAAGCTAACATCAATGAACATTATGCAATTATTTAGGATATCTTTCATAATTATCATAATCAACTAATTTAATTTCTTTGAATAATATTGCCATCATTAATCACTGGTATAATTAATTTATCAATAATACCACTACAACCAATCAATTTCTCTTGAATATATCAGTATATTCTCAATAAATATTGTAATTTAAATGATTCAAATTCTTGAATCAATTATTTCATTACCAATGATTATCAAAATCATCTATAGATTATGCAATGACTCATGCCATAACATGACCAACTAATTTAAACCCTTCAAATATCTCAAAGTGACTTCACTAATCTAGCTCAGATAGATACAAGACTTATAAGGTCAATAAAGATGGAAAATGCACTTACCATCCAAAAGACATAATTAAAAATTATAGTAATCTCTGTGACTTGAAAGTGATAATAGATGTACCCTTAACCATAATCCATAACTGATAATAATTAAAAATAAAATCATCTCCCTCCTATTTTTTTAACAATAATTATGCCACTTATGGATGATTAATAATTGATCCATCCTTGAGAAAGATATCTCCTTAGGAACTATGAAGAAAGGCACAATAAATTAATGAATAGATCTCTTGATTTAAAAATCTATTAAAAAATGAAAATCCCCATGAAATTCTTTATCAGTGGAGTTTATCTTATTCTCATTATTGCTAAAATCTTTCACTTTCTACCATCAAAATATATGATCATTTATTGCCAAAATCGGTTCTAAAGATTAATAGAGTCTACTACTCTTAAAAACTTAAACAGTAATTATCTCAGAATTTTTAATTTTATATTCTTCCTAAATGGTCCATCATAATATAATATGCAGTCAACTATTTCATTAGCATCAATATCAACCATCCTATATCTAGCAAATTAACAATCAGTTTTGAACATGCAATATCCATAATAAAAGTTCTCTTAGTAAAATTCACTATATATACTTATCCATCCAGACTCAAATTCAGAAAGTACTCAATTGTGATTAATCAAAAACATGTAATTAACTATTTCATTCCCAAAATATCATCAATATTAATCATCCCTATAACCAGCAGATTAGCTCATAATCTTAAACTTATAATATCAACAATGTAAGTTCCATAATTAAAAATTCATTATATACATCCACATTCCAATTTAGATTTACTAACTCTAAATCCACATATCAACTCAATTGCAATATGGACATAATGATGTTACTTAGTCATATTAGTCATCAATTGCAATTTTTAACTACTATATCATATTCCATATATTCATCTATCTTTTATTGTATATCCAATTAAAGTTTCATCTACCCATATTATTTAAAGATCTGGAACTGCTACGAGCCATTTCCAACAAGTTTGACGGAGTTAAAACCTATAGAAGCCCCTAGGCCTCCCCACTGGTCAAGGCTATCACCCAGGGAGCCCACATAATATCATTGGCTTGCGATGGTTCATTCTTAATTCCTATCAAATTTGTAATTCAATTAATATCTTGATAAACTTTAAATTTCAAGCTTCCAAAGCATAATTCCTGAAATTCCTTTAAAGTCATAATTGTCTCAATATCATCCTAGTATTTTGCCTAGAGTGTCATCATGCATGTGTCCCTAAGGTCATAACCCAGGCTCTGATACCATAAAAGCTGTCACGCCCCAGACCCAAAAATTTTGAGCTAGGGTGACAACCTGCCGCATGCCGGGCATGCAAGGCGTCCCAAAATTTACACATCGATCATTATAAGGCAATAAGTATAATAAGTCAATCCAAATTCATACTTTATTACAAACCACTAATATAAGTTTTGGGCTACAAGCCCTACACACAAATATTACTGGGGTTACATCAACACTATGGAACTATTTTATTTAACTGGAGCTCCATCTACCTCATAATTTCATCTTCAATCCCGAGGCTCTGAAAATATTGTGAGATTTATATGAGCTCACACTCAATAAGTAAGCCTATAATAATGACATAAAATAGTCATATATCATCTTATCTCTCTAGATATTATCAAGTCATAATTTTCTTAGAAACTTCCAATTTAAATAACATGCTATCATAATCATGCATATCATTAAGTCAAAATAATCATGGAAGCTTATAAAAGAAATACCAGAATATGCATTGTAAACAAATCCACTGTTTATATTTAATCATTGTCATATTATATCATATGTGTCCCATGGCCCTGCAATGTCTCCATCAATCTGCACACATCCTCTAGATGTGCGTGGCCTTCACATGCCATATCAATCGGCACACATCCTCTAGATGTGCGTTGCCTCCACATGCCATATCAAAGGAGAACCGCGGCGACACATATAAATATAATTCAAATCTACTATTTATATTTAATCATTGATATATTATATCATATGTGTCCCATGGCCCTGCAATGCCTCCATCAATCTGCACACATCCTCTAGATGTGCGTGGCCTCCACATGCCATATCAATCAGCACATATCCTCTAGATGTGCGTGGCCTCCACATGCCATATCAAAGGAGAACCGCGGCGACACATATAAATATAATTCAAATCCACTGTTTATATTTAATCATTGTTATATTATATCATATGTGTCCCATGGCTCTGCAATGCCTCCATCAATCTACACACATCCTCTAGATGTGCATGGCCTCCACATGCCATATCAATCAGCACACATCCTCTAGATGTGCGTGGCCTCCACATGCCATATCAAAGGAGAACCGCGGTGACACATAAATATAATTCAAATCCATTGTTTATATTTAATCATTGTTATATTATATCATATGTGTCCCACGACCCTGCAATGTCTCCATCAATCTGCACACATCCTCTAGATGTGCGTGGCCTCCACATGCCATATCAAAGGAGAATCGCGGCGACACACATAAATATAAATCAAATCATTTTTCACATGCATGTCACATATTATGCATCATCATAAGCATAATTTCTCTCATAACACATAAACAGTGGTTTGTACATTTTTAACCATTGCATATAATCAATTCACTTTGCAAATAATATCAAATATTATAGCAAATATGCAATTAGATACACATGGTACAGCTTACCAATTCCCAAAATAATCAATAAAACTCTATTTCATAAATATGCATAAAACTATAAATACAACCATTTATAATTTATGAAATTATTATATTTGGCTTACTTACCTCAATACGCAAATCCAAGGTGATAAATCAGCTATTTGGACATCTGGGTACCATGAGAGGATTCACAATCCAAAATCAGATCAAGAGCATAGTCATAGTAACGAACTTGGCTGCTTAACCCACAAAAGTTGAAGTCATCTTGTATGTATTCGTCATCAACTTCACAAAAGACACATTCCCTCATAGATTACAGAACCATGAAATCTAAGATGTGTCTTCACCATCAGAACCACTAACTTCTGACCCTTCACTGTTTGTTTCAGATTCTCCATCAGAGCATTTGTTCTTAGAAAGCTAATCCTGGTAGTGATCCAGCTGCTTCCCTGCAGCAGTGGACAGCCCGGGGAGCCGCTCCATCTCCCTCCCGTTCATCAACCCCCTCGAAGTCGACGGCGATGACTTCTCCAGGTGCTTGTCAAGAGCATCATTGATCCGCTTGCGATCAAGGACGTCGATCTCCGAATTCAACCCGCTCACTCCTCGACCCCTGTACATATCTTCCACCCCTCTACACCCTCTCGATCCATCGGACCAGCTCAATCGACTCAACCCAGCATCCCAATATTCTTGGAGAGTAGGGAGAGAGAGGCAGTGCTCTCCGATTCGAGGGCTCCAATGGCCAAGGCGATTGCAAGAGAAGAAGAAGAAGACAGCGAGCGAGGGAGGGAAAACAGTGATATGAAAATCTGGAAGGATGCTATTGGTTTTTGACGCTACGTCTGCCCAGTAACCCACCAATCAAAGCATACTTCTAGGTTAGTGCTTGAGAACTTAATTTGCTAGCAAAATTATTGCTGTAAGGATTTGTAACGCCTAGGATTTGTAACTCCTACCATCACGTGGTGTTACTATGCTGAAGGTGAAGGCTGCTACGCAGCTCAATCATGGGGACTCTGAGGGAATGGCGTGATTAAATCTTTCTTCCTTCTTTCCTTCTTTCTCTATGAATCCTACAGTCTTTTCATTCTCTTCAACCCTCTTTCTTCCTTCTCTCCTTTCTCTATGAATTCTACAGTCTTTCCATTCTTTTCAACCCATAGGATGCCGCCGGACCTACGCTCCACAACAACTTAATCGTTCTTCTCTCTCTTGATCTGCTCTCTCTCTCTCTCTCTCTCTCTCATAGGCATTAGGAGGATGGCAAGGATTTCCTAGAGGAGATGAGCGTCCGGTGAAGGGGGGGGAGTCACCCTCCATCTCCCTATAAACCTCATGCGACGCCTCGTACAGAGACTCCGAAAATCCATTCGTTACGCGGAATTGAAAACTTAACCACCACGTGTAACCGCAGGAATCCCAAGCGTCACCCATCCCAGGAATCCTACGCTAAATCTCACGAACCAGGTAATTAAGATCCCGGGGGTTACACATCTCCTCTTCATTGCCTTTCTCCACTTTGATTCTTGATAAGCTTCCTTCAAATGTTGATGGATCAAAACTTTTTGTCTTCTTTGCAACTAGAGAAGATGAAATAATAGTGGCTAGTTGTGATGAATTTTCAGCAACAATCAGCCCCTTTGTCTTTTTGCTTCTTTTCGTTATCAAAAATAACTTACTTTCGTTGGTCATTGCTTGCCCAGATTGCTTCTCGTCAAATTCAACTTATTTTGACATCACCAGCTTCTTGATAATTGAATTGTACAGCTTGTAGCCATGAGAATTCTCTCTATAACCAAGCAAGATACAGTTCTGACTTTTGCCTTCATGATTTGTCCTTTTTTTCTTCTTGGATTTTAGCATAAGCAACACTCCCAAAGATCCGCAAGTGGTCAACTCTTGGCTTTTGTGAACTCTATGCCTCCTCTGGTGCAATATCATCAATTATGTTCATCGGGAACCAAATTCATGATGGTTTGATTCTTCCTTTCGAGATGTCATTTTGTTGCGGTGTTTAAGGCATAGTGAATTGATGCACAATCCCATTCTGCTTGCAAAAATTTTTGAATTCATTAGAGGTGTATTCATCACCTCTATTGGTTCTAAGATACTTTAAATAACAACCACTCTTCTTCTCCATGCTTTTGAACTCCTTGGATTTGCTTAAAACTTTTCCTTTTTTCTTTCAACATGTAAACCAAAGTTTTACCACTATAATCATCGATAAAGGTTAGAAAATACCTATTACCACCAATTGAAGTAGGATTAATTGGTCTGCATACATCTGAATGGACCAAGTTAAGACGTTGATTTGATCTTCTCGATCCTCTCTTCATGAATGGTTTTTTGTGTTGCTATCCCAAGATGCAAACTTCACACAACTTGCTTGGGTGTTCAATCCTTGGTAAACCAATCACCATTTTCTTCCTCTCCAAAAGCTTCAATGCTTAAAATTCAAATGCCCATATCGAAGATGCCAAAGAGTAGAATCATCTGCAATAGTAGCCTTGAAGCAATTCGAATGATCAATAGACAAAGTTATTGAAAACATTCAATTCTTGGTCATCTTTACATGAGCAATCAAAGTATTGTTTTTATTATGAATACAAAGACTCAAATTTTTCATTTGTATATTATAGCCCTTTTCAAGCAATTTCCCCAAACTCAAGATATTATTTTTCATATCTGGAACATAATAGACATCAGAGATATACCTTTGCTCACCATTCTTCAATTCAAGCAAAATTTTACCTTTGCCTTTTACAGGCTTTGAGACAAATCTCTAAAAGTAATATTGCCATATTGTTTTTCTGCAAGCTCAATGAAAAACTCCTTTTCTCCAGACATGTTATTTGAAGCACTTGTATCGAGATACCACGTGTTGAAACTACAATTTTCAAACTTGTCATAGGGTAACAAATAATACTGGTTCTTGCTTCTCTTCTACTTCTTTATCAACAAAATTTACTTTCTCTTTCTTGCTGTTAGTATTGTACCAACATTCAGAAGCATAATGACCAAACTTCTTATAATAATAATATTGAATTTCAGACTATCATACCTCCATTTTGACCATCCACCTCGTCCATGGCCTGGACCTCAACTGCGACCACGACTACAGCCATGTCCATACTTCTAAATTAATTGCTTTCATCATTGCCTTCTTTCATTTCATTTGATTGCTGCCATCGATCGCCTCTTTCTCTGCCATGAGAACCTCTGCCTCGTCCTCGTTGAAATCCTCCTCTACTTGATTCGGATTTCTTATCTTTAAGTGTGAGCTTCATTTGCAATGCATGCTCCACAGAATTTTCTTCTCCTCCTTTTTGTAAGTCTTTGCTTATGAATTTGAAGAGAGCCAATCAGTTGTTCTAAACTCATCTCCTTCAAATCTTTTGATTCTTCAATTACTATAGCCACAAGATCAAACCTTGCATCTAGGGAACGCAAGATTTCTCCTTTACTCAAACATCTTCTATCTTTTCTCCATTTATTTTCAATTGCCTCACAATAGACAAAACTTTAGTAAAATAATATGAAATTGATTCAGTACGTAGAGTTTCAAACTGAGTTCTTAGAACTTATAGATGAACCTTCTTCACCTTTTCTATTCCACTGTGTGCTTTCTTGAGGAGTTCCCATGCATCCTTTGATGTCTTTGCTTTAGAGACAATTTCAAATATTAAATCATTAAGCCCTTAATAAATTGTATAAAGAGCTTTCTTGTCTCTTTTCCTCAAATCTTGTAGTAACTTTTTTTCTGCCTTCTCCAATGCCGCTTATGATAGGGAATACAATAAATATTCCTTTAATAAGATCACTATTAGTACGGCCAAGCACGCGTTGTGATATAATCAACAAAAAAACAGAATAATAATAGGAACCAAAAAAAAAAAAAACAGCGAGAGACGAGGATTTTACGTGGTTCACCCAAACTGGGCTACGTCCACGGTGGCACAGGATCTGTAAGGCTTCACTAAGAGTTGAATCAGGTACAAGCTCTCAAAACACACTCTCTCAGAAACTCCTATGATCTCACTAAGAGATTAGAACTTTTTTCTCTCTGACCGGAGGTCCTCACAGAGCCTCCTCTTTTTTTTTTCACAGGTTCGTAACTCTCTCACAAAAAACCTCCACACAAGATTTGTGGCGTTGCGGCAGTTCGGTAGGGATACATCCGGTATTTTTAGATTTGTTGAGATAGCCTTTGGATAAGGCTTATCTACTGATTTTTACGATCAGCTCTAAAACCGTTTGAAACTTCCACGTGTCTTCAAGTCTCTAGCATCCAGGTGTGGGCCCCCACACGAAACAGCAACCGACTCCTTCCTTGACTCCTTCCTTTGTCAAACCTCCTCACGAAATAGTTGGTCGTCCAGGCGTGGGCCCCACACAAAATAGCAACCGACTCCTTCCATGAGCTTCACCTTCATAAACTCTGATTTGGGGCTTCCTCTTGATGAAATTAAGCTCCATCCATAACAATCTCCCACTTGGAGATTAATGACATCAATCTTAGATCTACCTTCTTTCTCCGTGCCGCGCTCTCCTGATCTATCTCTTGGAAAGCTTCACCAAGTTGCAACAGAGACTCAACTTGTCTCTGCTCACAACTTGGTGAACATTTCTGCAGGGTTTTTAGCTCCATCAATTTTCTCCAGCTTCAATTGCTCCTCATCCAACGCACTGCGTATGAAATGATACCTAAGCTGAATGTGCTTGGTTCTTGCATGAAATGCTGGATTCCTTGCCAAGTGAACTGCGCTCTGGCTTTCGCTTCATAATGTATTACACTCGTGCTCCTTACCGAGCTCCTCCATCAACCTCTGTAACCAGATCATCTCTTTACTAGCTTCAGTGATCGCCACATACTCAGCTTCTGTAGTTGACAATGCCACTATCTTCTGGAACTGAGATACCCCGCTCACTGCTGTATCACCGACAGTAAAAACATAACCACTAGTGCTCCTCCCACTGTCTTTGTCACCAAAGTAATCGACATCTACAAATCCCTGTACTTGAAGACTATCACCTCCATAGCACAAACTGTAAGTTGATGTACCCCTGAGATATCTTAAGATCCACTTCACTGCATTCCAGTGCTCCTTGCCTGGATTCTGCATGTACCTGCTGACTGCTCCCACTGCTTGTGCGATATCCGGTCTTGTGCAAACCATTGCATACATTAGACTTCCCATGGCTGAGGCATATGGAACTCTAATCAACTCATCCCTTGCCTTTTGAGTTGTTGGACACAACTGCTTGCTGAGCTTGAAGTATGCTGCCAAAGGTGTTGACACTGCCTTTGCATTCTCCATATGGAACCTCTTCATACCTTCTCTACATAGTCCTCCTGAGATAGCCACAGCTTCCATTGCTTCCTATCTCTGTTGATCCTCATGCCAAGAATCTACTTCGCCTCTCCCAAATCCTTCATTGAGAACTTCTTTGCCATCAATTTCTTGAGCTCTTCTATCTTCCTCATACTGGAACCTGCTACAAGCATATCGTCCACATACAAGGATAAAATAATAAACTCATTTGTAATGTACCTCTGAAAGAACACACAATGATCTGACTGGCATTTGGTGAAGCCTTTCTCTAGCATGAAACTGTCAAACTTGAGGTACCATTGTTGCGGAGCCTGCTTCAGACCATACAAACTTTTCTTCAATCTGTAGACCATGTCATCCTTTTCCCTGACCTGGAAACCTTCTGGCTGGTGCATGTACAACTCCTCCTCCAAATCTCCATGAAGAAATGCTGTCTTCACATCTAGCTGCTCTAGATAAAGATCCTCCACTGCTACCATGCTCAGAATCACCCTGATGGATGTCATCTTGACTACTGGGAAAAGATCTTCTGGAAGTCAATTCCCTCTTTCTGTGCATAACCCTTGACAACTAACCTTGCCTTGTATCTTTTGGTACCATTTTCCTCATTCTTCATCTTGTACACCCATTTGTTGAATAGAGCATTCTTGCCAACAGGTAACTTCACAAGATCTCAAGTCTTGTTTTGCTTTAAAGAGTCCATCTCCTCTTTCATAGCCAACTCCCACTTGACCTTAGCTTCATCCTGCATGGCTTCAACAAAACATTCTAACTCTCTAGAATCTGTGTACAAAACATAATCATTAGCATAATACCTATGTGATGGCCTGGTAACCCTCGTGGTCCTCCTCAACTGTGGGGACACCGGATGAGGTACCGATGTATGCATATGGCTGTTTGTTTCAACCACATCTTCCTCCTCATCCTCGGAGTTTCCATCTTCAGTTTGCACTCGAAAATTTCTCCATCTCTGATAGGATGAGTTCTATAAACTCCTGTTTCTTTTCTTCCACTGCATCCTTCCTGTCTTTGTAAGTATGTTCTTCAAAAACCACATTCCTGCTCCGAATGATCTTATTGTTCTGGAAATCCCAGAGCTTGTAGCCATACTCATCGCCACCATATCCAATGAAAACACACTTTGTAGACTTGGAGTCTAACTTACTCTCTTCTCTTTCTCAATAAGAATAAGTAATGCAGCCAAATACTTTAAGAAAAGAAAGTTTTACCAGTTTTTCAATCCAAACCTCCTCTGGAATCCCACCATCCAATGCACTGGATGGACTCCTGTTGATCAAATACACTGCGGTGTCCAGTGCTGCCGCCCAAAAATATGTAGGTAGACCTGAGTCAAACCTCATACTCCTCTCTCTCTCAAGAATGGTCCTGTTCATTCTTTCTGCCACACCATTCTACTCTGGTGTACCTGGGACGGTCTTGATCCTTCTGATTCCATGCTCTGCGCAGTAGGCATCAAACTCTCTGCTGCAGTATTCACCACCGTTATTTGTCTTGAGACACTTGAGACTTGCTCTAGTCTGGCTTTCACACATGACTCTCCATCTCTTGAAGATGCCAAAGACCTCAGACTTTTCCTTCATAGCAAACACCCAACTTTCCTGCTGAAATCATCTATAAACATGACAAAGTACTTATTGCTCGCATATGATGCCATAGGTGCTGGACCCCAGACATCTGAATGAACCAACTCCAGCCTTTCAGTCTTCTTCTGAGTTCTTGCTAATGGAAAACTCACTGCTTTCTGCTTACCATAGATACACTCTTCACAAAACTCTAGATTCACCTTCTTTAGCCCAGGTAGAAGCTCTCTCTGTGTAGAATATTCAAGTTCTTCTCACTAAGATGACCGAGCCTCCTGTGCCATAATGTAGTCACTGTACCTATATCTCCTGCTGCCACTGAAATTAAACTCTCACTGTCTACCAAGAAGTAGAGAGTGCCTGTCCGCTTTCCTTTGACAACAACCATAGACCCTTTAGTAATTTTCCACTGAGAATTACCAAAAACGGATACATAACCCTCAATATCAAGCTGACTGGTAGAAATTAGGTTTTTCTTTAACTCTGGGATGTATTTGGCTTGTGCAAGTCTCAATTCTCGCTTGTCACTGGCTTCAGTACAATTGTTCCTCTACCAATAATTCTGCACTGTTGTCCATTGCCAACTGTGACATGACCAAAATCTCCTTGGACAAAATCCGAAAATAGGTGTCTCTTTGAGCTGCAATGGTAAGAAGCCCTTGAGTCTACAAACCACAGATCTGAGTTTGCCCCATCGCTGGCTGATGGCACACATCCTCAAAATTTGCTCAATAGTACTCACAACATTTGCTTCCTGACCTTCTATCTTGCTCTCTACCTTTTTCCTTCTTCTTACCCAACAATCCTTGCTCATGTGACCTTTCTTCCCGCAGTTCCAACACTTATGGGAAATCTCCCTTTGGACTTTCCTCTGCTCTTGGACCGGCCTTTCTCTGACTTCTTCCTCTCCTGTGATATTCCTCTGGTATCCACCATGAGTGCAGTACTTGTAGAAGTCCCACCCACAGCCTTTCTTCTATCTCATTATTCAATATACAACTAACTGCATCATTGAATGTAAGGACACCTGATAACGAGTTGCTGACTGTCATACAAGATTGTCCCAACTCTCTGGCAAGGAACATAAGAAAAGAAGCGCCATGAATGAATCATCAAAATAATAGAGACCAACTCCAATTGATTAATCATCGTGTTGAACTCGTTCAATGCTCCATCACTGAACTATTCTTAGCCATCTTCAAATTGAAGAGCTTTTTCATGAGAAATATCTTGTTTGAGGTGGAAGGTTTTTCATACAGCTTTGTTAAAGCAGTCATCATATCCACGGTGGTCTTTTCTTTTGCAATATTATACGCCACTTGAGGTGTCAACGACAATCTGATCGTGGCCAGGGATGTCATCTTGACTACTGGGGAAAAGATCTCCTGGAAGTCAATTCCCTCTTTCTGTGCATAACCCTTGACAACTAACCTTGCCTTGTATCTTTTGGTACCATTTGCCTCATTCTTCATCTTGTACACCCATTTGTTGAACAGAGCATTCTTGCCAGCAGGTAACTTCACAAGATCCCAAGTCTTGTTTTGCTTTAAAGAGTCATCTCCTCTTTCATAGCCAACTCCCACTTGACCTTAGCTTCATCCTGCATGGCTTCAACAAAACATTCTAGCTCTCTAGAATCTGTGTATAAAACATAATCATTAGCAGAATACCTCTGTGATGGCCTGGTAACCCTGTGGTCCTTCTCAAATGTGGGGACACCGGATGAGGTACCGATGTATGCATGTGGCTGTTTGTTTCAACCACATCTTCCTCCTCCACATCCTCGGAGTTTTCATCTTCAGTTTGCACTCGGGAAATTTCTTCATCTCTGACAGGATCGAGTTCTATAAACTCCTATTTCTTTTCTTCCACTGCATCCTTCCTGTCTTTGTAAGTATGTCTTCATCAAAAACCACATTCCTGCTCCGAATGATCTTATTGTTTGGAAATCCCAGAGCTTGTAGCCATACTGATCACCACCATATCCAATGAAAACACACTTTGTATACTTGGAGTCTAACTTACTCCTCTTCTCTTTCTCAATCAGAGAATAAGTAATGCAGCCAAATACTTTAAGAAAAGAAAGTTTTACCAGTTTTCCAGTCCAAACCTCCTCTGGAATCCCACCATCCAATGCACTGGATGCCTCCTGCTGATCAAATACACTGCGGTGTCCAGTGCTGCCGTCCAAAAATATGTAGGTAGACCTGAGTCAAACCTCAAGAATGGTCCTGTTCATTCTTTCTGCCACACCATTCTGCTCTGGTGTCCCTGGGATGGTCTTGATCCTTTTGATTCCATGCTCTGCGCATAGGCATCAAACTCCCTGTTGCAGTATTCACCACCGTTATTTGTCTTGAGACACTTGAGACTTGCTCCAGTCTGGCTTTCACACATGACTCTCCATCTCTTGAAGATGCCAAATACCTCAGACTTTTCCTTCATAGCAAACACCCAGACTTTCCTGCTGAAATCATCTATAAACATGACAAAGTACTTATTGTTCGCATATGATGCCATAGGTGCTGGACCCCAGACATCTGAATGAACCAACTCCAGCCTTTCAGTCTTCTTTAAGTTCTTGCTAACGGAAAACTCACTGCTTTCTGCTTACCATAGATACACTCTTTACAAAACTCTAGATTCACCTTCTTTAGCCCAGGTAGAAGCTCTCTCCTGTGTAGAATATTCAAGTTCTTCTCACTAAGATGACCGAGCCTCTGTGCCATAATGTAGTCACTGTACCTGTGTCTCCTGCTGCCACTGAAATTGAACTCTCACTGTCTACAAGAAGTAGAGAGTGCCTGTCCGCTTCCCTTTGATAACAACCATAGACCCTTTAGTAATTTTCCACTGAGAATTACAAAAACGGATACATAACCCTCAACATCATGTGACTGGTAGAAATTAGGTTTTCTTTAACTTTGGGATGTATCTGGCTTGTGCAAGTCTCAATTCTCGCTTGTCACTGGCTTCAGTACAATTGTTCCTCTACCAACAATTCTGCACACTGTCCATTGCCAACTGTGACATGACAAAATCTTCTTGGACAAAATCCAAAAATAGGTGTCTCTTTGAGCTGCAATGGTAAGAAGCCCTTGAGTCTACAAACCACATATCTGAGTTTGCCCCATCGCTGGCTGACAGGCACACATCCTCAAAATTCCGCTCTATAGTACTCACAACATTTGCTTCCTGACCTTCTATCTTGCTCTCTGCACCTTTTTCCTTCTTCTTACCCCAACAATCCTTGCTCATGTAACCTTTCTTCCCGCAGTTCCAACACTTATGGGAAATCTCTCTTTGGACTTTCCTCTGCTCTTGGACCGGCCTTTCTCTGACTTCTTCCTCTCCTGTGATCTTTCTCTGGTATCCACCATGAGTGCAATACTTGTAGAAGTCCCACCCACAACATTTCTTCTTATCTCATTATTCAATATACAACTAACTACTTCATTGAATTTAAGGATACCTGATAACGAGTTGCTGACTGTCATCACAAGATTGTCCCAACTCTCTGGCAAGGAACATAAAAAAGAAATACCCTGAATGAATCATCAAAAATAATAGAGAACTCCAATTGATTAATCATCGTGTTGAACTCGTTCAGATGCTCCATCACTGAACTATTCTCAGCCATCTTCAAATTGAAGAGCTTTTTCATGAGAAATATCTTGTTTGAGGTGGAAGTTTTTTATACAGCTTTGTTAAAGCAGTCATTATATCCACGTGGTCTTTTCCTTTGCAATATTATACGCCACTTGAGTGTCAACGACAATCTGATCATGGTCAGGGCTTTCCTATCCAGAATCATCCAATCTGAGTCGCTCATTGAATTCGGCTTCTTTCCCTCTAATGGAAGGTAAAGATCCTTTGATATAGGTAGTCCTCAATTTGCATCCTCCACCATCCAAAATTGTGACCATTGAATTTCTCGATTTTGATCTTGTCTTCTGCCATCTCTTTGTTGATTTGTCCGACCATAATAATATGAAGAAAATTAGCTTTGATACCAATTTGATAGGGAATACAACAAATATTCCTCTAATAAGATCGCTATTAGTACGACCAAGCACGCAGTTGCAATATAATCAGCAAAAAATACAGAATAATAATAGGAACCAAAATCCAAAAAAAACAGCGAGAGAGACGAGGATTTTACGTGGTTCACCCAAACTGGGCTACGTCCACGGCAGCACAGGATCTGCAAGGCTTCACTAAGAGTTGAATCAGGTGCAAGCCCTCAAAACACTCTCTCATAAACTCTTATGATCTCACTAAGAGATTACAGAACTTTTTTCTCTCTGCACCCGGAGGTCCTCACAGAGCCTCCTCTTTTTTTTTCACAGGTTCATAACTCTCTCATAAAAAACCTCCACACGAGATTTGTGGCGGGCGATTGCAGGCAGTTTGACAGGGACACATCCAGTATTTCTGGATTTGTTGAGATAGCCTTTGGATAATGCTTATCTACTGGATTTTTACGATCAACTCCAAAACCATTTGAAACTTCCACGTGTCTTCAAGTCTCTAGCGTCCAGGCATGGGCCCTCACATGAAACAGCAACCGACTCCTTCCTTTGTCAAACCTCCTCATGAAATAGCCGATCGTCCAGGCGTGGCCCCCGCACGAAATAACAACCGACTCCTTCCACGAGCTTCACCTTCGTGAACTCTAATTTGGGGCTTCCTCTTGATGAAATTAAGCTCCATCCATAACAGCTTCTGCCTTGACTGATTCTGGCTCCACATATCCATCAACGATAAGCTCACATATATCAAGAGAACCCAATAGAGCCTCCATTTGGATACTCCATATATCATAGTTTCCTTTTGATAACTTGGGAACCAATGATTGAACACTACTTGAGTTCATGATTCTCATATATGATACCAACTTATTGGAGATAACCAACACAACGACCGATCAAGAAGGATGTATTCTTGATAAACAATGGAGAAAATGAGGATAAGGTGTTACGACTTGATAATGGACTCAGATTTTATTGATTCAAGTGTTGTCACATGAAGTTATGAAGCTGAAAATTTATAGACCAATTTCTGACCAAATTTAGATTAAATTCATACATAGCTTTCTAAAAGACAAGAACCAAGTTTTTAAAACCAAATTCATAATCTTCATAATGACTTTTCAGCGTTCCAGACTGACTCTTCATATTTCTACGAGTCTGTACATATTTTGGACTGACTCTTCATATTTCGAGGAGTCTCTACATATTTCAATATAACTTTTCAATACTTAAGATATATATATATATTATCAAAACAATAAATAAAGGATCAAAACATGTTTAATTCTCAAGGTTATGTGGCTGTGTGACATATTCCACACAACTAATAGGTTAGATAAAATAGGACAAATTATGGTATCATGTGGATAAAGAAATACTACAAAAATAAGACTAATCATATATTTATTTCCACATCAGAAGTGTACATCTAGATGTTGGATACCCATTAAACGGAGTTATCAAGAAATTAAAATAATATTTGCTGACTAATTTTTTATTTTAAGATGGGATTCTAGTTTCTTGCAGTAAAAGAGCAATGAAGAATACAAAGTAGTCACAGAAAATTCTAGTTCGGTGGGTATTTACTATTTAGTCAGCAAGATTTAGGTATCGTATATGGTAGGCCTTGTTTTACGCCTTGATGTGAGGAATTGCTGCAAGAAAAAGGGGTGACTTCCTTCGCATAACTATCCCAAAAGATTCGCCCATGTCAAGCTCCTCCTCCTTCATACCATGAGGCATATACCAGTCAAAAACATGGAGAAGATTAGCAAGCGCCAGCTCCACCACCACCACACCAAGAGATTGTTAGTATGTGATGCAAAATCACAAGTATGAATCAGTCCGTGATGATGTGTCCTGTTTGTTTTTTCTGTTTTTTGAATAACCCGATCTTGAGGAGAGTTAGTTGTTATTTGTTTTAAATAAACCCAGTCATTAGGAGCTGTTATGAAGTTGTTTGAGTCTTTGGTTACGTGGGTGTAAAGCCAAGAGTATAGGCACAAGTTGTTGCTGAACGTTGGGCTGATCTCTCCTTAAATAGGTGATCTTGTAATCAGTTTATAATACAAGTATTTGTTTTACCACTTAAAAAGGAAGAAAAGGCTTCTCCGTTCTTTCTTCCATTCTCTGTGCTGTGTGTTATTAAAAGAAAGTTCCTCATCTTCTTTTGTGTGAGTGAGTATTTTCCACATTGTGGTATCAGAGCCTGGTTCCGATTGTGCTGGGCGTTGCAGTGTGTTGTGAAGATTGTTGCCGAAGCAAGAAATCTTCAAAAGGGGAGGTAATTATTTGGTGGTGATACATCATGTCAAATGGTATGAACACTCTCAACCTCTCAACATCCTTTGTGCCTATTTTCAATGGTGAAAATTTTGATTTTTGGAGTATCAAGATGAGGACATTTTTTATTTCACAAGATCTTTGGGAACTAGTTGAAAATAGTTATACAGAAACAGTGGAAAAATCAGCTGACTTGAAGGAGCTTCGTAAGAAGGATGCAAAAGCTCTACTAGCCCTGCAGCAGGCGATGACAGAGAATATTTTTCCTCGAATTGCTAATGCCACCAAATCTAAAGACGCTTGGACCATTT
The DNA here is from genome assembly GCA_900491605.1 of Calamus simplicifolius. Lineage (NCBI taxonomy): Eukaryota > Viridiplantae > Streptophyta > Magnoliopsida > Arecales > Arecaceae > Calamus > Calamus simplicifolius. The sequence goes on along the minus strand of UESW01001419.1, from coordinate 271,208 downwards.
TGAAGCAAGAATTTCATGGTGACGATAAGGTAACCACAGTGAAGTTACAAACTCTTCGTAGAGATTTTGAAACCTTATTCATGAAGGGGGGTGAGTCTGTCCAAGATTTTTTCTCTAGAATTTCTATCACCATTAATCAAATGAGGGCATATGGAGAAAATATCTTAGATCAGAAAGTAGTTGAAAAGGTGTTGAGAAGCTTGCCATCTAAATTTGATCATATTGTGGTAGCAATTGAAGAGTCTAAAGACTTATCTACTTACTCCCTTAATGAATTAATGGGTTCTCTTTTAGTCCATGAGGAAAGAATGAACAGGTCAGTGGAGAAGAATGTGGAGCAGGCATTTCAAGCCAAGGTGGAGGTTAGCAAAAAGGACAAAAATGGTGATGGTCCATCTGACCAAAAGTTTACTGGTGAGGACGTGGTAGAGGTGGCTACCGTGGACGTGGACGTGGACGTGGTCGTGGACGTGGAAGGCCCGACAACAATAAGCATAAATCAGAAAATGAAGATAGAGGTAATCAAAAGGAGACCCACAAAATAGATTCTGTAATTTTTGCAAAAGAACTGGACACACTGAACCATACTGTTGGGACAAAGCAAAACAAGAAGCTAACTTTGTTGAAGGAAAGCAAGAAGTAGGTAATTTATTTCTTACTTGCTTGAACACCCATGAAAATCCTAGTGATGTGTGGTTTCTAGACAGTGGATGTAGTAATCATATGACAGGACAAAGGAGCCTTTTCTGCAATATGGATGAATCTGTAAAATTACAAGTTCGGCTTGGCAATGACAAGTGTGTGCAAATTGAAGGCAAGGGAGCCATTGCTATCAAGACTAAATCAGGTAGTGAAAAGATAATTAGTGATGTCTATTACATTCCTGGTTTAGCTCATAATCTGCTTAGTGTGGGACAATTAATTCAGAGGGGACATTCTGTTATATTTCAAGATAACATGTGTGAAATTAGAAGTAAAAGATTAAGCACTCCTCACATTAAGATTCACATTGCTGAAAACAAAATGTTTCCTCTTGATATTCAAACCTTGGTGATTGTGTTTTTGCTGCAAATGTGAAGAATGAATCTTGGTTTTGGCATTTACGTTATGGTCACTTGCATTTTAATGGGCTGAAATTATTAAGTCAGAAGCAGATGGTATGTGGTTTACCTTCCATTGTTTGCACTAATGATGTTTGTGAAGGATGTGTTTACGGAAAACAACACCGCTTGTCATTTCCAGTGGGAAAGGCGTGGAGAGCCAAAATGCCTCTTGAACTAGTTCATGCTGATATATGTGGGCCGGTAAACACACTATCATTGAACAAGAGTAGATACTTTCTATTATTCACTGATGATTTTACTCGTATGAGTTGGGTATTCTTTCTTATTCAAAAATCAGAGGCACTTGAGAAATTCCAGGAATTCAAGGCTTTTGCAGAAAAAGAAAGTGGGCATGTTATAAAGATTCTTCGCACCGATAGAGGAGGTGAATTTTTATCAAATGAATTTGACTCATTTTGCAAGCAGAATGGCATTCATAGGCAGCTGACAGTAAGGAAAACACCAGAGCAGAACGGAGTTGCTGAGAGAAAAAATAGAACAGTAGTGGAGATGGCTCGGAGCATGTTGAATGAGAAGCATCTTCCAAATGAATTTTGGCTGAAGCAGTGGCTACATCAGTTCGTCTTCTTAATATCTCTCCAACAAAAGCAGTGTGGAATATGACTCCATATGAAGCTTGGTGGCACCGAAAACCCAATGTGAGTTTCTTAAGAATTTTTGGTTGCATTGCATATGCATTGATTCATTCTGATGATCGTACTAAGATGGATAAGAAGAGTGAAAAATGTATATTTGTTGGGTATAGTGATGAAACAAAGGGTTATCGGTTATATAATCCTAAAACAAAGAAACTCATTATTCGTAAAGATGTTATTTTTGATGAGAACAGCTATTGGGATTCGAAAGAAGAACCAAATCAGCACTTGCCATTCATAGAAAATGAAGCTGAAATGACTCCAATAAATGAGAATGTGTCAACACCTCATGCTTCTCCAAGGTCTTCTGGAATAACTTCACCAAGAAATTTGAGCAGTTCAAACAGCAATACCATTGATCCTACACTTGATGGTGATACACCTCGAAGTAAGGTACGGTCTTTGAAAGAAATTTATGAATCATGTACTTTTGCTCTTATGGCTGCAGAACCTACATGTTATGAGGAGGCTTGTGGCAAAGAAGAATGGGAAAACTCTATGAGAGAGAACTAGATGCTATTGAAAGAAAACACGTGGGAACTTGTAGATTTGCCACAAGGAAAAGAAGCCATTGGTGTGAAATGGGTCTATAAAGTGAAGTATAATGCTAATGGAAGTGTACAAAATACAAGGCGAGACTAGTCGTCAAAGGGTATGTGCAAAAATATGGTATTGATTATCTTGAAACCTTTTCCCCTGTTGCTAGATTTGAAACTATTAGATTTATACTAGCATTGGCAGCTCATATGAAGTGGAAAGTTTTTCAATTTGATGTTAAATCAGCATTCTTGAATGGTAATTTAGAAGAGGAAGTCTATGTCAAGCAACCACAGGGATTTGTCAGTGATGGAAAGCAGGAAAAAGTATACAAGCTAAAGAAAGCATTGTATGGTCTCAAGCAGGCGCCAAGAGCATGGTATGCAAGACTTGATTTGTATCTTCACCAAAATAAGTTTCGCCGAAGTGAAAGTGAGCCCACTTTATATGTGAAGGTGAAAGGTATGGACATGCTTATTATTTGTGTCTATGTGGATGATATTATTTATACTGGATCCTCTTATCCTCTTATCCAAGAATTCAAGAGCAGCATGATGAAAGAATTTGACATGTCTGATTTGGGATTATTGCATTATTTTCTTGGTCTTCAAATTATGCAAACTGATGATGGCATCTTCATCTCTCAAGAAAAATATGCAATAGATTTACTTAAAAGATATAACATGCTTCATTGCAAGTCATTTTCTACTCCCATGAATACAAATGAAAAACTGAGCCTAAGTGATGGGACAGCCAAAGCAGACGAAAAGTTATTTAGAAGTATGGTTGGTGGTCTGATGTATTTGACTCATACTCGTCCAGATATTATATTTCCAGTCAACTTGGTATCAAGGTTCATGCATACTCCATCTATGCACCATCTTGGAACAGCAAAGCGTATTCTCCGTTATATCCAAGCAACAAGCAACTTCGGAATTTGGTACAAACCAGTACCTTGTTTTAAACTGTTTGGTTTTACTGACAGTGATTGGGCTGGTTTTGTAGATGACAGAAAAGTACAGGTGGTTATATCTTTAATCTAGGCTCGGGAGCTATATCATGGTGTTCAAAGAAGCAAGCTACTACGGCTCTGTCATCATCTGAAGCTGAATATATTGCTGCATCAGTTGCTGC
>UESW01001419.1:228065-265432 GCA_900491605.1 Calamus simplicifolius | reverse complement strand
CAGTTTGACATGAAGAATGCCTTCCTTCTTGGTGAGTTAGAGGAAGATATATACATGAAGGTTGTTAGGGTTTATACCTTGATGAATAGCAATGGGATTCCCTGTTGAACAAGAACTAGAACTAAGGATTCCTAATCCTGTTAGGTTAGACCTTGATGAATAGCAATGGGATTCCCCGTTCAACAAGAACTAGAACTAAGGATTCCCAATCCTGTTAGGTTTAGACCTTGATGAATAGCAATGGGATTCCCTGTTCAACAAGAACTAGAACTAAGGATTCCTAATCCTGTTAGGTTTACTTCTTGATAAAAGGAGGAAGATGGAGAGGAGAAAGAAAGGGCTGCCGCCCTATGATGAGAGAAGGGAATTTCTGGGAGAAAAGAATCTGTTCTCTATTCATCCAAACCCTAGGGACTAGGGTTTAAATACATCCACGAAGTGGGCCAGGCCCAGACTCAACCAAAAAACTCCCATGGACTAAACCAATGAGATTAAACTAATCCCCAAGCCCGTGTACACCCGTGACTTGATTTAATCTCAACCCTTGGACTCAAACCCAGCCCAATACAAGTTAGCCCACCTGGGCCTTGATAGCACCACACCAGGCCCAACAATCTCCACCTTGGTGCTTTCAAGGTCTCAGCACGTCCACTGTGTCCATCAGCTTTAACAACGAAATATACTTTTGAAAACTGTCCCGTGGAAGAACCTTAGTCAGTGCATCTGCTGGATTTTCTTTGGTGTATACCTTCACCAGCTCCACCTCACCATCTTCCACCAGCTCTCTGATCCTGTGGTATCTGAGGTCAATGTGCTTCGTCCTGGCATGATAGACTGCATTCTGCGCAAGCATCAGAGCACTCTGGCTGTCACTATGCACCTGGACAACCTTCTGATCAAGTCCCATCTCCAGCATCAAGCCCTTCAGCCAAAGAGCTTCCTTTGCTGCCTCTGTGATACCTATGTATTCTGCCTCCGTGGTAGATAAGGCTGTGATGGGCTGCAGACATGATCTCCACGATACTGGACCACCAAACAGGCTGAACACAAAGCCTGTTGTGGATCTCCTAGTGTCCACATCTCCACCAAAGTCTGTATCCACATACCCATATAACTACCCACGAGCCTCCTTGGATAAGTTGGATCTCTCAGCACCTTCTTGCTGTCCATAGCAAATACCAACCCCAACTGTACCTACCAAGTACCTGAAGATTCCCTTTAGTGCTCGCCAGTGCTCCCTGCCAGGGTGCGCCATGAACCTGCTCACCTGGCTCACTGCATGGGCTATGTCTGGCCTACAACATACCATGGCATACATAAGGCTCCCAACACCAGAAGCATATGGTACCTTCTCCATCTCCTGAGCCTCCACCTCAGTCTGTGGTGACATGGTCTTCGATAAGGAAAAATGTGCTGCCAAAGGTAGTGCTGTCGGTTTGGCATCCTTCATCCCATATCGCTCTAGAATCTTTTTAATGTAGCCACCCTGACTCAGATGCAGCACACCTTTGGATCTATCTCTGATGATTTCATCCCTAGGATCTTCCTGGCTGGCCCCAGATCCTTCATCTCAAACTCCCGAGACAAAGCTATCTTCAGTTCCTGTACAGCCTTCTCTCTCTGCATGCTATCAGCATGTCATCTACATACAAGAGTAAGTACATCCTAGACCCATCATCCAGAGATTTAACATACACACAAGAATCATACTCACACCTGGAAAGTCCAATGCTCCTAACATAAGTGTCAAATCTCTTGTACCACTGCCTCGGCGACTGCTTCAGCCCATACAGAGATTTCTTCAGCAAACAGACTTTCCCATCTGATCTTGGTTCTCTAAACCCTGGTGGCTGCTCCATGTAGATGCTCTCCTCCAAATGACCATGGAGGAATGCTGTCTTCACATCCATCTGCTCCAGCTCCAAGTCCTGAGCTGCTACAATACTCAATAATAGTCTGATGGAAGTGTGCCTGACAACTGGAGAAAATATCTCACCATAATCGATGCCTTCTTTCTGAGAGTATCCTTTGGCCACTAGTCTTGCCTTATACCTGATACCCTCTTGTTCTGAAGCTCCTTCCTTGCGCTGATAAACCCATTTACAACCAATGGGTTTCTTTCCTTGTGGCAGCTGGACCACCTGCCACGTATTATTGCTGTGAAGAGACTGCATTTCCTCTGCCATAGCATGGATCCACCTATCTCTATCCTGACTTTCCATAGCCTCCTCATAGGTGAAAGGGTCTCCATTCGCTGTCACCAGGGCATATGACAACGAATCCTCAAAGCCGTATCGAACTAGTGGTCGCACGTTCCTCCTGGGCCTTTGCTGTGCGATCCCAGTATCAATCCCCTGTTCAGCTGCATCCTGCTGAACTCCCTGGCTTCTACCCCCTCTGTCAGTCCTCTCCACCCGAATCTCAAATCCTCCTGGTCCACTAGCAAATGGCACAACTGTATAGGAGGTTGTCTGACTAGTGTTACCGTGTTCTACCTCCTGTAGTCCCTGCTGTGCATCCATGCCACTTCTGTTCTGGAGGATTGAGCTCTCATCAAAGGTTACATCTCTGCTGATGACAACCTTCTTCTCCAAGGGGTCACATAGCCGATACCCCTTGACTCCTCGCGGGTAGCCTAGGAACACCATCTTCTTAGACCTGGCATCCAACTTACTCCGCTCCCCAGCTCCAACATGCACATATGCTGTGCATCCAAACACCCTTAGATGGTTTAGGCTTGTCTTCCTTCCAGACCATATCTCCTCTGGAATGTCTCCATCTAACCTGGTGTGCGGTGACCTATTGACCAAGTAGCTAGCTGCATCTACTGCGTCAACCCAGAACATCTTTGGAAGCCCTGCCTGCAGCCTTAAGCATCTTGCCTTTTCCAATAATGTTCTGTTCATCCTTTCAGCCACCCCATTCTGTTGAGGAGTTCCCATTACCGAGAAGTGCCTTCTGATGCCCACTCCTCACAAAAAATCTGGAACTCCCTACTGGTGTATTCCCCGCCATTATCAGACCTCAGACACTTCACACTTTTACCCTGCTCCTTCTCCACCTCAGCCTTCCAGATTTTGAACTTGGTGAAGACCTCTGATTTCTCCTTCATAAAGTAGATCCACAGCTTCCTTGAGAAATCATCTATTAGGGTCATAAAGTATCTGGCCCCATTCCTTGCAGAAACTGGGGCTGGTCCCCAGACATCTGTGTGTACTAACTCCAGGGGTTCAGCACTCCTAGCTGTGCTGACTGAGAACTGTACTCTCCTCTGCTTTCCCATCTGACAAGGCTCACAGATCTCCATATCTCCGCTACTCAAGTCTGGAAGCAGACCTCTCTTGCTCAGTTCTTTCATCCCCTTGTCTCCCATGTGGCCCAGGCGGTAATGCCACATCCTGTACACATCCCGGGGATCTTGCTCCACAGCTGCCACCTCAGATTTCACAGTCATCACAGAGCCCTCCATCTTGTATAGATTATTTTCCAGCCTCCTCCCTCTCATCACCACCATGGCTCCATTGGAGATGTTCAGAACTCCACTCCTGGCACGACTGCTAAAGTGTATCCAGTCCGCTCCAAGTACCCCAGTGATACCAGATTCTTCTTGAGTTCTGGAACATGCTTCACACTGGTAAGAGTGTGCACCATACCATCAAACATCCTCACCCTCACTGTGCCAATACCTGCCACCTTGCAAGGGTGATTATCTCCAAGAGTCACATTCCCCTCCTCAACCTCTGTGTAAGTACTGAACCACGACCGGTTGGGAGTGTAATGATGAGAACAGGCTGAATCCAAGGTCCACATCTCTGTGTTGTGCCTGTGATCATCTGATACAACCAAGAGATCATCCTCCACCTCCTGATCTGCAACTGTACTCACAGACTCAGATCCTCCTTTTTCTCCCTTCTGATTTTTCCACTTAGGACAATTCTTCTTAAAATGTCCTACCTCTTCACACTTATAGCACTTCAGCTCTCTCTTGCCTTTCCTGGACTTTGATCGTCCTCCAGACTTACTTCTGTCCCTGCCCCTACCTCTGCCTGTCCTTTCCCCAACTGATAGACCCTCCTGGGGAACAACTTCCTTGGTCATCTTCTCCCTCTGCTCATTCGTCCGAAGCACCGAGACAATATCTTCATAAATTAATGTCTCCTTCCCATAGAGCAGTGTTGTGACCAATGAGTCATAAGACGTGGGCATTGAACATAAAAGCAGAAGTGCTTTATCTTCTTCCTCCATCTTGACCCCAACATTCAGAAGTTCATTGCTCATCTGGTCGAATATCTGGATGTGACCCAGCACATCTCCACCTTCTGACATCCGAAGGCTGTAGAGGCGCTTCTTCAACATCAACTTGTTGCACATATTCTTTCCCATATAGAGGGTGTGCAACTTCATCCAGAGTCCCTTTGGGGTCTTCTCCTCCAGCACTGAATAGAGGACTGAATCCGCCAGACAGCCCCTGATCATTGAACATGTCTTCTTCTCCAATGAAATCCACTGCTTGTCTGTCATCCCATCTGGCCTTTCCTCCAAAACCAGATCTAAACCCTGCTGCACAAGGAGGTCCTCTACCCGGACTTTCCACATGGAGAAACTTCCCTTCCCATCAAACTTCTCAACCTCTATTTTTATGCTACTCCCCATGGCCAATTTCAAAAGTAGCACAAAAATAAATTTTATAAAATAGAGAAGTACCTTGACGAGATTCTGTTGAAATTATTTCAACTCCTTGAAGGCCTCCAGATTACTCCTTGAACCAGGCTCTGATACCACTTGTTAGGGTTTATACCTTGATGAATAGCAATGGGATTCCCTGTTGAACAAGAACTAGAACTAAGGATTCCTAATCCTGTTAGGTTTAGACCTTGATGAATAGCAATGGGATTCCCCGTTCAACAAGAACTAGAACTAAGGATTCCCAATCCTGTTAGGTTTAGACCTTGATGAATAGCAATGGGATTTCCTGTTCAACAAGAACTAGAAACTAAGGATTCCTAATCCTGTTAGGTTTACTTCTTGATAAAAGGAGGAAGATGGGGAGGAGAAAGAAAGGGCTGCCGCCCTATGATGAGAGAAGGGAATTTCTGGGAGAAAAGAATCTGTTCTCTATTTCATCCAAACCCTAGGGACTAGGGTTTAAATACATCCACGAAGTGGGCCAGGCCCAGACTCAACCAAAAAACTCCCATGGACTAAACCAATGAGATTAAACTAATCCCCAAGCCCGTGTACACCCGTGACTTGATTTAATCTCAACCCTTGGACTCAAACCCAGCCCAATACAAGTTAGCCCACCTGGGCCTTGATAGCACCACACCAGGCCCAACAAAGGTTCCATCGAGCTTTGGAGGAGAGATCAAAGGGAACGAGATTTGCAAACTGAAAAAGGCATTATATGAACTCAAGCAGTCTTTGAGAGCTTGGTTTGGCAGGTTTACAAAGGTAATGCTTAATACCGAATATAAGCAGAGTCAAGGTGATCATACATTATTCGTCAAACACACGGCTTCAACGGGATTTATCGCTCTTTTGGTGTATGTTGATGGCATAATTGTTACTAGGAATGATGAGAAAGAAAAGAAGGCCTTGAAAAACTGCTTGGCAAAGGAAATTGATATCAAAGACTTAAAAGGTTGAAATACTTTCTTGGGATAGAAGTAGCTCAATCTCAGTAAGGTATCTTCATTTTCCAACAAAAATATGTGGTCGACCTCTTGAAGAAACCTAATAAATTAGCATGTAAACCTACTTCAACTCTGACTAATCCCAATCACAAACTTGGAGAGGCCAGTGATGATAAGGCAATAAACAAAGAAGGATTTTAGAAATTGGTTGGCAAGCAAATATATTTGGCACACACTCGGCCAGACATTGCCTATGCTATAAGTGTAGTAAGTTAATTCATGCACAACCCTAATGAAGTTTACCTACAAGTTGCAAATTGGATACTCTAGTACTTGAAAGCTAATCCAGGAAAAGAAATTTTATTCAAGAAAAGTGAGGAGCTGATTCTTGAAGCTTACACTGATGCAGACTATGTAGGATCTCCAGTTGATAGATGTTCCACAACAGATTATTGCACGTTCCTAGGTGGTAATCTAGTTACGTGGAGGAATAAGAAACAAAATGTGGTAGCCCGATCAAGTGTAGAAGCAGAGTTTAGGGCTATGGCTCAAGGTGTATGTGAGCTACTGTAGTTGAAAATTATCCTCGAAGATCTCAAGATAAAGTGGAAAGAGCCTATGAAACTATACTGCAACAACAAGTCAGCCATCAATATTGCTCATAATTCGGTACAACATGACAAGACAAAGCACATCGAGATCGATAGATACTTTATAAAGAAAAGTTAGATAACAAGTTGATTTGTACTTCCTATGTGCCTACAAAGGAGCAACTTATGGATGTGTTTACAAAGGGACGTAATGGTTACAACTTCTCAATGATTATATACAAGCTAGGAATGAATGATATCTATTCACCAACTTAAGGGGAAGTGTTAGAAAGCCGATAGCTATTTTAGGATAGTTTTTAATTTTGTAATCATTAGAAAGAAAAATTAGTTGTGAAAATTCCTTGATATGGGGATCTAATGAAATCCCTTGATATAGAGATCCAGTAAAATCCCTTGATATGAGGATACAGTTAGGAATATAATATTTTAGTTTTATTCTTTCTAGTTTTTTTTGTTTTTATACATAGTCAATGTACAATGTATATATGCACATTATTGTGCATAATAAAATATAATGAGAGAATTTCATTCCATGTTTCCTAACTAGAAGCATATATTTTTCCCATTGTTCACAAAATTGGCACCAAGACCTATGCTAGTACATTACCAATTCGGTATGGAATGGCTTGGATCCATTCTATTTTTCACTCTTAACCATTTAGTACCGAACAGTATGGGTTGATTCTAGGTGGTTTGGATCGGTACCCAGTGATACAGGTTGGTTGGCATCGGACAGTTTATATCAAAGTGATACAAAACGTCACTGATGGTATGGGTCGGTATGGCAAACTTTATTTTTTCTTTTTGATAATTATGTAGATGTACAGACTTGATACCAAGTGTAAAGCATAATCTTGTAAGAATGATAAAAATAACCATTTATAGTACAAGTAATAAAATATAGCCGTTATGTTAAGAGAACATACAATGAACAAGAAGAGACAAGAAGTCAATGGAAATTCCCACACTAAACTTAAACGCAACCAAACTTCCTACAAGTAAATGATAATACGTTGGACCAAATATGTTCATAACATATCCTTGATAAATCTTTAAGATCAGTAACTATGCCTGAAAAAACACTATTATAATGGTCCTATTTTACTATCTACTTGACAAAAGGCTCTTATCAATTTGACATCCCATTGAAAATGAATATATCATACAAATTTTATCAATGATGTGTGCTCCAAGCAACAAACATATTCCTCGTTGCATGATCACCGTGCTATCTTGCTAGAAAGCTAAGCTATGTTAATAACATTCTGTGCATGGAAGGGAAAGATAAATTAAGACAAATAACTCAATTTATAAAGAAGACACCGTGATGGAAAACAATAAGGCAAATACGATAGACACAGCACAAATCACCTTTAAAATAAATTATGATTTCTAGAACATAGATGTGATTCCAACCTGAGCTTAATAACCATCTAACTATCCCCTCCAACATGCCATTCCAAGTTTATCCCTCATCAATATATGAGACATATCACAGTAGTGATACATGTGCATCTGAAAACACCCTATTTATCAATCACATCAAGGATAAGGAAAAGAATATGGTCTTGCTTACACTTTTACCATCATCAAATCTATTAGGGTTAGTAGAAAGTTTCAAACTCATAATAGTTAACATGGCACTTTCTCAATCAGAACATTTCATCAAGTGCTCATAGATATACCGATCATAGCATGGGTCCAACTTGCATGCTTTTACGAAATTACTTGATCAATTTATTACAGATGAGTAATCTTTAAATTTGCAAGATCACAATGCAGGACAAGAGTTGAAGCAGGTTTTTGACATACAATCATTAAATATTTGCTTGCGACAACAAGGGCCAATGAACTCCCTTGATAATTGAGTGTCATCATACAATTAATTCTCCATGTCCATTCACACCAATCTCTATGATATGCATCCCTTTTCTGCTGACTGTCTGGTTTGCTAAAAGGAACATAGAGGGTCTATTTGAACTATTAACCAGCTTAACTCTATGACATCTAGTAGGTGAGTAGGAATACATGAAAAGGGCAGAGGGAAGGATGAAAAGGTAAAAAGGATCGAGGGAGTTCATAAATCCTGCAATCCTGAGAGTTTGGGATGCAAGAAATTGGACAGAGTTTGCCAACCCAAAAGGTTAGAATTTAATGAGCACTAGCCTCCACCGATTCTTCCCATCCATCTCCTTGTCCCCTTTTTTTCCTACTTCCAACTCTCATCCATGAAAGAAATATCTCATGGATTGGGTGATCAGAAATCTGAACAAACCCCTAACCTTTCATTTAATTTCAAAAGCAAAACAGAAAAAAAGGTCATTTTCATTGCTATTGTACTTACAGTATGTGGAAGGTTGGACTAAAATGAGAAATGACCCTATTTCAGATTAACAAAGCAGGAATAAGGAAGACGATGAAGATAGCGCACAAGTAATAGCAAAGCAAACATATAAATCCAATATGCCTATTATTTCAAAATGAATAAGCTATGATCATTGCTTGCAAATCCAATGATTCATGCAATTTAAATTTAAAAAAAAAATCAAATAGGCCGCTCTAAACCTAAATTTGTCACTCCAAGATGTTTAGGATGCTACTCAAACTGTTAACACTCAATCCGAACATAAATCATCCAACATGACATAAAGGTCACCACAGAATTCAAAAACCCTAAGTTTTCGTATAGTGAAATTCACATGCTTTCTATTTTTTATTTTTCTTCAGTAAGTTCAAGAAGGTCCTGAATATAATAGTCCAAATCATACCAATAAAACATTTTTCAGTAGCCATCATAAGTTTCATGCTAACATAAAAAGAATTCAACCAAACAACCTGAAATTTTGCAACTAAAAATTTGAATGGAAAGAAAACAAATTAACAAATAACAAAAACAGAAGAAGGACTGAAATCTGATTTATCACCTCCTAGGGACAAAATTGAGAGCTCTTTCTTTAAAAATCTAGCAACCTAAATGATAACCCTAATTTAATGGTGAGGGGACTCCAGCAGAGAGGAAGTAGAGTGCGTTCCGCACTCCCCATTCGAGAGGACTAGAAAAAACTGGGCTAGACTAGGACAAAACGATGGACCGAGATCGGCCCGACCCATTCATGGTCTTACTTTTATTAGGCCCAAGATGACTCTGTCCTTTAGTTTAGATTATGGAAAAGTTTTATACACCTGCATTGATGCGATGATTCATTTGTGCATAGATCCATATCGGAAAACTTACTCATAAATCCTGCATTGCTGATGCATGGGCAAATCATTACGTTCAATGCAGGCCATGCTGCACCAGGATAATGTACAAAGACTTTTCCTTAGATCACAAAAGGTCCGATCAAGCCTGGCCCAGCAATCGTGGCGAAAAGCATAAGAGAGGTCTTTTTCTGGATAATAAAACTAAAAGAAAAAATCCTTGGATTTCTAAACTCCTCTTACCATTGTTCCATGATTTACATCTTGACTAAGTTTGTCTCGAGATCATGATGGCTTTTGTTGTTATAATTAAAGAGTTTCAGATTTTTTCTCTGCTTTTTCAGAGTATATGCTTGTAATTACTTTTGAAATTGTAGAACTTTCATCCTTAGGCACAGGTTTGTGGACAATTGCTTAAAAGTTAACTTTTTCAAAACAAGCAATGAGAATATAATAACTAACCAGGAAGACGAACGCAGTTAAGCTCATTGTGCGACTCCATTTTACAAACATAATATAGTTTACATTCTCAAGTGTGCTTAGAAGAAAGCAGTTCCTCCACCTAATTTGTAGCCATCCTTTGAATAGGTCCCATAACATTGGAGCACTCAGCATGTGTTCCCTCCCTCAGAGTACAGTACATTTGCGAAAATCAAATTCCCAATACCATAATTCTATTCCAGGTAAAATTCATCTCAGAGACAACCTTGGCAAAATTGCTTCGATATATTAAGATTTTCAAGGGCAAGCTTCATTTTCTATGGAATACCTTAGTATATTACCAAGAAATAAAAGAAAAAAAACAAAGAAAACTAACAAACATGTCAGATCACCCCCAGAACATTTAAGTATCTGTTTCCAATAATATAAACTGTCTGCACTTAGTAAAGAGTTTATTAATGGTCACATTGTGGCTCATATTAAAAGGAGAATTCTGTTTAGGGAAAGAGAGAGACAATATGCATTTAGAAACTTTACAAACCTAGAATTCAAAACAGAAAAAATGACCTTGCATGGTTATGTCCCAATGACATCTATGGATGAAGCATAACTTTCCAACTGTGGCAAGCAAAAGACTTCTCACTTTAATGATTAGGGAAAGAAAGATGAAAGAATAAGCAACAGGCCCAAAAATAGTGAGTGAATAAAATAATAAATAATTCTCTTTTAGATCTGATGTTAGGCAAAGATAGGGTTCTATTTGACATGGAAGAAGATACAGTTTTCAGTGACTAATGTGAAGGTAGCACAAAGGAGCAGAGCTTGCATTGTCATGATAAGAATTAAGAAATCCACACATGTGAAGTGATTATTGCAAGCTGATTTCTTCAACATAGGTTCCAATCATCTTTATGGTTGTTATAAAGGAGTGAAAGGTCTTGTAAAATAAGTCCAACTTGGTTCAAGAATATCAGTCTTTTTTTGCTTCTTTACATTCTACCCAATCAAACCATAAAAATTTCTATTATATAATAGAAAATCACCTATCTAATACAATTCTATAAATTTTCTACCTTGCAATAATGAGGACTCAGATAGAGTTTCAAAATTTTTTTCAAGAAATGTGGAAAGATTACTGTGATGGTCTATCCAATTCCTAAAAGCAAAAAACAAACGTAAACCTGTAGAAGTGCGCCTGTAGAATATCATGCCGTGGTATCAACTAACAGGCTAAGCATCAACTACGAAAAGACTATCATAAGACTCATTCTTGAATTGTAGTCAGCATAAGCTTGCATCAATTTGTTAATGAGTCCAAAACTTTGACAGAGATGACATCTTCAAAGTGTCAAATCTGTATAGATATCTACCATATATTATGGGGACAGCCAACATAATAGGTTCAATAATTGCCAAACCTCACTTTGGCCTACCATGTGATAGAAGACTAATCTAGTTCTCTACCAACGTCTTCTAAGGAGGAAATGCATGACTCCATTAGTAAGAAATGGTTTTGAACCAGATCAAAATCCACCTTAATGCGCTATGTTAATCTGGTTCTCCATCCGCTAGTGCTCTCTCTTATCATTGAGGTACAACCTAATATAGTTCTCTCCACCAACTCTAATGCTTTGTTTGAATGAAGAGAAAAGTGGGAGGAAAGAAAACGGAAGGGAGAGAAAATGGAGAGGAAAGAAAAGTGGAGAGAAAATATTTTCTCTCCTTTGTTTGAATGAGTGAAGGAAAATAGAGATGAGCGAAAAGTTGATAATTTACGGTGACAATAATGCCCTTATTATAAATGATTAAAAAATGGATCAGTTTTTTTTTTTGGAAGGGTCAATATCGGAATGAAAAAATGAAGAGCATTTTTGAGTTTTTTATCTATCTTCGATTTCGGAGAGAAAACTTTTATGTGGGACCCACCACTTTTTTTGCTATTTTTTTTCTCTAGTTTTCTTTCCTCCCTACTTTTCTCTCCATCCAAATAAAGTAAATTTCATTTTCTCTCCTATTTTTTCCTCTAATTTTCTTTCCTCCTTACTTTTCTCTCCATCCAAACAAAGGCTAAGGATTTACCGGATTGAAATTCTCAACCTAATCTAGTTCTCCACCGACTCTAAGGATTTTCTAGATTGAAATCCTCCTCGACACACTCTGTTAATCTGGTTCTCCATGACTAGTTCTCTCCCTTATCATTGAGGTGCAACCTAATCTAGTTCTCCATTAACTCTTAAGAATTCCCCAGATAGAAAGGAATCCTCCTGGATGCGCTCTGTTAATTTGGTTCTCTACTAACTAGTGCTCTTCCTTATCATTTTGAATGCAAGGCTTCTTAATCTAGCATCCTAAATTAAACCATCTTAAACATCTCAATTTTATGTCAAGGCCATCCCTTTATTTTCCTTTGACCAAATGTTATGTTTTAAATTGGATATTTGAGATTTCAACTGAGTTCAAACCCATCTAGATCAAATTTGCCTTACTCAACAAAAGCTATAATTAGGCCTAGTTCGGAGGATTAGACTAGACCCTCAAGCTGAATTTAGGTAATTTAAACTCAATGAATGATAGAAGATCAAGAATGAAGCCAAATGATTGAGCCAAGATATTGCATTTGATCCAATCATAGCTAATTGACTTGCTGGCTGAGTTCAAACATTGAATTTGATCCAATTATTAGTAATCGAGTCTACTTGTAGAACCCATATATGATCTTGATCTAATGTGCATCCAAATGGTTAAATTAGAATGCTGGATTAAATTCAATACCTACATCGCAGGCCCTAATTGACACATTTACCATGATATGAATAATTTTTGGGTTGATGCCCAAATTAACCTATATTTGGTAAGTGATATATTCTTTATTAACATGACTTGCTGATATTTTATGATAGTGACTAAAATCACCTTAAAAAGTTGTTTGGAGGAAGGATGCTTCATATCTATGTCATTAAGTCCGATTGCCATGTAATGTATCAAGAAGGTTACATAAATCATTTCATAAATAAAGGAAAATAGTTGTCAATAGAATTGATGAAAGATAAAACATAAAATAAGATATTATTTTCTTATTCAAAATCAAATTTGGGGTTCAAATTAAAGCATACTATTTGTGAGGAACATCTAAAAACCCTACAAGATGTCTAAAGATTCTTTATATCTATCTCTCTGGTAATCAATGAATAATGATTGAGCATATAGAAGTGTCCATCCAATTGCAAAATTGAATAACTCTTTAGCCATCTATAAAATAGAAGAATTACTAATGAAGACCTGAAGTGAAAATTTAAAGTTCATAAATCATAATTTTAAGATTGAAAGAATAAAACTTTACCTATGTGCACTTTTAAGGATCTTATAGGGTGAAGCAATGGTGCTCAATCAAATGAATGCCAACTATTTAGTCATATAGTAATGTATTGAGACTCCTAAACAGATAAGTAATGCATTAGGATTCTTTAACAGTTATAGAGAACTTGAGCACAACTATCGAGAATTAAACCGGTTGTTTGATCTTGAGTGCTAAATCAGACTCAATTATTGGTAATTGGGTCTATTAACTAAGTCCGACTACTGCAACTAGCTCTCAATTGATCTTAAATCATACTCAAGAGGATTCAAATCATTGAACTAGTAGACTTATGAAATTATGGTTTGATCATCAAGTCAATTCATTTTGATAGCTGCCCCAAAATTGGTGTGCTTCTCTTTACTGCTACTTGTTTACATCCCAATATGATGACTAAAATCATCTCAAATACCAGTTTATTCATGAAGCATACTAGTAAGGGGGTGTTTATAGTTTCTTTTTATGTTAATGTCTTGATTATTACTAGTGATGTTTTTAACAAGGCTCACAGTGTTGGTGAATAGCTATAAAGAAAATATGCGCTCTTGATTTATTGATAAGTATGGATTAGTTAATTGCAAGCATATGAAAACACCAATTGATTCAAAATTTAAAGTTGATCTAAGAAAAAGGTAAGTTTTTAGATGATTCTATTATATATAGATAGGTTATAGGTAGTTGATGTATCTAACTATTAGAAGATTAGATATTTCTTATTGAATTGGTACTGTCAGCTGAAAGATGCAGAATCCATAATGGCCACATCTTGATCCAGTCTTATAAATCCTACTAAGGCTATTGATATATAATGATAATTCTTTAATCAAGTTAATAGACTATAAATGCAATTAAATTATGCTGATGATATGGATACATGTAGATCTACTACTAGTTATTCTGTCAACTTAAGTTTAGGTATTATTTCTTAATGCAATAAAAGATAGCTATTGTTGCTTTATCTTATATAGAGGTAGAGAACCATATGGTTATAATGACAGTATAGGAGTTGACTTGGCTCATATGAATGCTTTGTGATTTAGATCAGGATACTAATTATATTGTTTCCTTTTATTGTGATAATGAAAGCATTATCGGATTAGTAAGGAATTCAATATTTTGTGTAAGAACGAATCATATTAAATTTTATCATCACTTTCATTCGAGAGGAGATTGCACATGAATAAATTGATTTGAATATTTTCATAAAGAATTAATTGAAAAATATTTTACTAAAAGATTGGTGAGTGAGCGATTTGAAGCTCGGCATGATAAATTCAGCATTAATGTTAGCATTGAATTCATAATAAAGAGTGTTGGAAGCCATGACAAACTTCCTTAAAATTAAAATTAATTTTTAATCTTAGCAACCTTATCTTTTAATAATACAAATTAGTTTTCCATTCTAATGAACTTTATCCTTTATGGTAAGAATTAGTTTATAATCCTAACAAATTTTATAGTGAGTGAATAAGAGTCTGTTAATTATATATTTGATTAGAAATAGAATAAGAAGTTAAGAATGATTGTTTGATGGTGCTCTATCAAATGAGAGAGAGTCAAGAGAGTGAGTGTGTGTGAGCAAGTTTAGAGAGAAAGTAGATGAGTTAAGAATGGACTCTTAACATATTATTATTTTTAATCTATGTTTTTTCTATCTTTAGTATTTTTTTCTTTCTTCAATATTTTTATTTTTAGCATTATTATTTATTTTACATTGGTGCTGCTTGGATTTTAAGCTAGTGTTTTTTATTTATATCAAAAATATGTTGTTCTGTAAATATTTGATTTATATCAAAAATATGTTGTTCTATAAATATTCTCGCATTTATTTAAAACATAAAATATGCTATCTAGAACCCTGACTTTTCTTGACTCTTATTGCTAGTATAAAATAAAAGTGATAAAAAAGAGTGAGCATTGTATGATATTAAGAGCATAATTTGAAGCTAAAATTTATATTATCATGTAGCATGCATCATGTTGCTATATTGTGTACGAGGATTAGGGTATGTCGATATCAATCCCATCATCCTACCTTCACGCACTAGCTAAATTTTCTTTTGTTTTATCCATTTTATGTTTTAACTAGAGGTTTAAAATTCTAACATTTATGCATCCTTTATTTACAAATTTATAACATATTTTTTGAAAAATTTTAGTCTCCAGCATTACTTCATGTGGCTTGGCATCGAGTCCAATGGAACCATAGGATATTCTTTAAAAAAAAAAGACTGAACTGCACAATAAGAAATCGCTGAAATCTTCAAGTCCCTAGCTATTTATATTTCATAGGAAGTTATGATTTTTGACATTGTTCCATAAAAATACGTTTTTCTAATACATGTGACTTGGTGCTTGACATCTAATCATAATAAAACCATTTTTTGGGTCTTCTTTTATTATATAATTTTATGTTAAAGTAAAATAATACTAACATTCAAGTATTTAACCTATTATATGATTTTTAATCTATATTTTTTCACTCTTCAAATTTTTTTTCAATCAAAATATTATTTTACATTGGTGTTGCTTGAATTTTAGACTAGTTATTTGATTTATATCAAAAACATATTGTTTTAGAAATATTTCTGTATTTATTTTTAAAAATATGTTAGCTATCATCTTTAACTTTTATTTTCTCTCATTGCTAGCATAAAATAAAAGTGATAAAATATGGTGAAAATTATGTGACATTAAGAGTACAATTCGAAGCTAAAATTTAATATTTAAAAATTTATACTATCATGTAGCATGCATAATGGTGCTATATTGTGTACGATGATTAAGGCATATCAACAATCATCCTTATCATCCTATCTTTGCGCGCTAGCCAAATTTTTTCCTCTTATCTATTTTATGTTTTAATCAAAGGCTTAAAATTCTAATATTTATGTATCCTTTATTATAAATTTATAATATTTTTTTTGAAAAAGTTTAGTCTTCAACATTACTTCATGTGACTTGGCATCGAGTCCAACAAAACCATATGATATTCCTTAAAAAAAGAATGGAACTATAATAAGAAATTGCAGAATCTTGGAGTCCCTGCACTATTTTATTTTTACAAGAAGTTGTGATTTTTAACATTGTTTGATAAAAAATGTTTTTAATATTACGGCATGTGACTTGGTGCTTGGCATCGAATCATAATGAAACCATTTGTTATATATAATTTTATGTTAAAGTAAATTAATACTAGTACTAAAGTTTTTAACCTATTATATTGTTGTATATATTTTCTCTCTTCAATATTTTTTTAATATTATTATTTATTTTACGTTGGTGTTGCTTGAATTTTAAATTAGTGTATTTGATTTGTATTGAAAATATGTTGTTTTAGAAATATTTCTGTATTTATTTTAAAAAATAAGTTATCTATAACTCTAACTTTTCTTCTCTCTCATTGCTAGTATAAAATAAAAGCTATAAAAAAGGTGAGCATTATGTGACATTAAAAGTATAATTTGAAGCTAAAATTTAATATTCAAACCTCGATCATCTTACCTTTGTACAATAGCCAAATTTTCTCTCATCTATTTATGTTTTAATCAAAGGCTTCAAATTCTAACATTTATGTATTTTTTTTAACAATTTTATAATATTTTTTTTGAAAAATTTAGTCTTCAACATTACTTTATGTGACTTGGCATCGAGTCCAATGGAACCCGATGATATTCCTTATAGAAATCTTTGAGTCTCTATGCTATTTTATAGAAAGTTGTAATTTTTAACATTGTTTGTAAAAATTATTTTTAATATTACTGCATGTGACTTGGTGCTTAGCATGGAATCATAATAAAACCGTTTTGTGTTTAGGTTCAGGTAAAATAATACCAACGTTCAAGTTTTGAATATTTCTTTATTATTTATTGATAAAAAAACAAATATGACTACTGCGCGTGGCACACGGTTTACATTGAATTAGATGCAGCTCGGCAAAACTTTCATCCAATTCTTGGACTGATGAGTTCTGTATTCTATCGCCCATGTTAGGCCAAGTTGCCATCAGCGTTGGTTAATCGCAGTCCGCAGTCCCAACGGTGAGTAATAAGCATTCAAAAAGCAAAAGCAGACAAGTTCTTCGCGAACTCCGATATTTAAAACAAATTAATCAAGTTGTAAACCTACGGTTGTCGCCTTTTTCTAATATATTTTTTGGTAACATTTATTTTAAATTTTATTACATCTGACATGGGTATCAAATTTAACTTTACGAGGTAATTAAAAAATGGACTTGACTTCCCGTCTTCTTGTCATCTTTTTCTACGATAGGTCGTCATTTTTATAGAATAAACTGATCTCGATAATTAAGTAAATTATCAATTTTTTAATATTATTGTATTAAATGATCATACAGTAGTTACCTTGACTTGATATCAAGCCTGTCCCGAGCTTAAAGGTAACATTTGAATTACACTTGACTTGATCTCATATTGAGTGGCTTTCACTGGAGGCACTTGAATGCACGAAGAGTAGATATACTTTGAAGGGGTGAAATATTCTTTTAACTGTCGTGGTGGATCATTTTCATTATTAAGGTCCATAATTCTAAGTCTGTTTATTGCAAATGACTTGCCCAACTACTTCTTTAACCTGTCAATCCTAGAAACATTTTTCCTAATAATAAGCATGTCATCAATATACAATAACAGGATAATGAAGTCATCATTAGAAAACTTTTTAAGAAAGATACAATGGTCAGAAGTAGTCTTCTTGTAGCCTTGCTCACATATGACAGACTCAAACTTCTTGTACCATTGCCTCGGAGCCTGCTTTAAACTGTATAGGCTCTTTCTTAGCCTACACACATAGTCTTTCTTGCCTTCAACTTGAAAGCCATCAGGTTGCTTCATGTAAATCTCTTCCTCCAAATCACCATGAAGGAAAGCAGTTTTCACATCCATTTGCTCTACCTCCAAATCAAGAGTAGAAGCCAAACTCAACACAGTTCTAATAGAAGACATCTTCACCACAGGTGAGAAAATCTCATTAAAATCAACACCCTTTCTCTGTCTGAAGCCTTTTACCACTAATCTAGCTTTATACCTTGGAGATACAGTATTACTATCATGTTTCACCCTATAAATCCACCTATTTTTCAAGGCCCTCCCGCCTTTAGGCAACTTCACCAAATCATAAGTGTGATTGTCATGCAAAGATTACATCTCATCTCGCATTGCATCCAACCACTTTTGTTTTTCTTCACTCTCAATGGCCTCTTCAAAACACTCAGGTTCTCCCCCATCAGTCAAGGTCACATACTCATCAGACGAATACCTTGTAGATAGTTATCTCTACATGTTAGACCTCCTGAGTTGACTTTGAGGTGGTTTAGGAGCATAACTAAGATTATCATCTTGTGACATCTCATGTTCCTCTTCAGCATCATTAGTTGGAACATCTAACTCATCTCCAAGCTGTTGATCATCAACATAATCATATTGCTCATCTTGTTAAACACTACTCTTAGCATTATTCGGATTGTGAACAGGCAACCAAAATGGATCAACATCAATCAGCTTATTACCTTTTTCGGGTGTAGTCTTCTCCACCTTATCAATGTCTTCAATGGTTTGGTCTTCCATGAACTCCACATCATGACTTCTAATAAGCTTTTTCTCAATAGGATCATAAAACTTGTAACCAAATTCATCTTGACCATAACCTATAAAGATGCGTTGTCTCGTCTTAGCATCCAACTTGGATCTCTCATCCTTTGAAACATGCACAAATGCCTTGCAACCGAAGACTTGCAAATGATCATATTTGACATTCTTGTCAAATCAAATTTTTTCTGACGCCTCACTATCCAAAGCAACTGTAGGACTAAGATTAATAACATGTACTATCGTGTACAGTGCCTCACCCCAAAAGTGTTTAGGCAATTTTGCTTCAGAGAGCATACACCTCACTCTCTCAATCAATGTCCTATTCATCCTTTCTGCTAAACCATTCAGCTGAGGAGTTTTAGGAGGAGTCTTTTCATGTGCAATACACTGCTGCTTGCAATAGACATCAAAGGGTCCACAATACTCACCACCATTGTCAGTACGAATACATTTCAGCTTCTTGCCTGACTGCCTCTTAACTAAAGCCTGAAACTGTTTGAACTTCTCCAACACCTAGTATTTTGTCTTCAATGCATAGACCCATAGTTTCCTGGAACAATCATCAATAAAGGTAACAAAATAAAGTGCACCACTAAAGGATTTTACCTTCAATGGACCACAAACATCAGAATGCACCAATTCAAGCAACTCTGACTTCCTTGAGCGAGGATGCTTCTTAAAGGATACTCTGTTTTGTTTACCAGCCATGCAATGAGAACACTTCTCCAACTTGCACTCTTCAATCCTAGAAGCACATCCTTTTTAGCTAAGCAGTTCAGCCCTTTTTCACTGATATGACTAAGCCTTCGGTGCCACAAATATACCTCCATATCCACGACATTCACACTGTCTTTAGCAACCAAAGCTTTTGTCCAATACAGTTTAGAAATTTTCTCCCCTCTAGCCATAACCAAGTTATCTTTGGTGAGTTTTCACTTTCTAGAACCAAAGTGATTATCATAACCACCATCATAAGCATCTGCATATAAATCAAATTAAAGCGAACATCTGGAGCATGTTTGACTCCTCGAAGCAGTAGCTGCATTCTCATGTTGGTTTGCAGGCAAACATTACCAAAACCAATCACCTTAGACACACCTTCATTATCCATCTTTAACACTCCAAAGTCACCAGAAGTGTAAGACGTGAAGAACTCCTTCCTTGGTGTAACATACAGTGTAGCGCCACTATCAATTATCCACATGCTCTCATTAGATATAAGATTAACTGACTCATGGTCATGGAGAATAATAAGATCATCACCGGTAGCAGTGGTAACACGATCATCATCATCATCACGATCCTTCTCTTTCTGCTTACCCTTCTTGCTTTTGTTCTCCCTTTTCCTCAGAAAATAATTCTTCTGTATGTGTCCTGTTTTGTGACAATAATGGCACTCCACATTCTTGTATCTTGACTTGGACTTGCTTCTGCTCTTCTCTCTACCACCTTTTGGTTCTTTCTCTGACTTCTCCCCCTATTTTCAGTGACAAGCACCTCGGACTGAGATGAAGTATCCTATACCTTCCTCTCATTTGCCTCATTAAGAGCACCATCCTTTGCCATTTGCAAAGTAACAATACCATTAGGGGCTGAGTTTGTAATTGAAACCTGAAATGTCTCCCAAGACTCTGGTAGAGTATTCAGTAGCCATAGTCCCAACACTTCATCATCAAACTTGATACCCATTCCTAACAATTGATCTAGGAGCCCTTGTAATTCATTCAAGTGATCTAAAATAGAAGTCCCCTCCTTGTACCTCAAATTCATCAGAGAATTCAACAAATATAATTTATTATTCCCTGATTTAGAGGTATACAATGATTCAATCTTCTCCCACAAGGCTCTAGCATGTGTCCCATTAGCAATGTGATTATAAACATTATCTTCTACATACTGCCGAATAAAACCACAAACCTGCTGATGTTCAAATTCTCATTCCTCATTAGACTTGGAATCCGGCTTCTTAGTAGCAAACACAGGAAGATGCAAATTCTTCACAAATAGCAAAACCTTCATTTTGCCCTTCCATAAATGATAATTAGTGCCATTCAAACAAACTATCTTATTTGTATTTGCCTTCATCATTCAAACAAGTCAAATAGCCCCAAACCAAATAGCTCTAATACCACTCTGATGGGGAAACAACAACACAGTAACAACAAATCACAATATGCAGCGGAGATATATTCATCCAACTTGCAAGAATCTGTAAGGAGCAATAACAAAAATATGGCAGCAATTGAATATTACAAATACACAAGAGACACCAAGATTTTTAACATGGAAAACCCCTCAAAGCAAGGGTAAAAACCATGGGTCATCCAGACCAAAGAAATAGCTCTACTATGATCAAATAAGGGTACAAAAGAGTCTCAAACAAGAACACAAATGAGTGCTCAAAGCCAACCAAACAATAAAGCTAAGAAGCTTACGATAGAGAACCAAGAAGTTTAACAAACCCAAAATAGAGCTAATATCCGACTTGAGTTTCTTGCACCTCAGACCTTGTTTCATTGATACAATCGTTCAAAATGAAGAACCAGATGTCCCGAACCTTCTGTCAAAATTTTAGCCCGATCCAACGGTGAACGAATCTGCAGTAGCAATTTTACGGTGGCTACTCTGAGTATGTGCGGGAAGGGCTTCTTCTTCTTCTCTCTCGAATGGCAGCTCTCTTCTCTCTCTCAAAAATGACCTAATCTCACCCTAATCAGACTCACCACTTAGACAAGTGTGACACAAAGTGGGCTTACACATTTGGGCCTTTTTCTCCACATAGGAAGGGAGCCCAAACCCAACAAGATCTACTATTCCTTTACATACTCATCTCAAAACCTTACTCATCTCAGTCTAGATCACCTTCAAAGGAGCCATCCCTGCAGCCCGAATTATTTCCACAAGAACCAAACCTTGAAACAGTCAAAACAGTCCCTTCTAAGAGGTATGCACAGGTGTACTCGAGAAGTAGAGATCTGGAACCTGATCCGGAATATGATCTTGTGCAAGTTCAAAACTTACCTCCTGCTCTTGAAAATGAGGTATAAACAAATCCAATTTTCTCTTCTATTCCATCTAATCATGATTACCAATTACCTTAAGAAAAAGAACAAGAGAGTGCACTAAACTTTCAAGGTATCTGTAATGACCCAGGCCCCGGGCCTGCAACACCCACAAACCCGTTTCGTTATAAGAAAGCAAGATGGACAAGGTCTACATCAACTTAGGCCACCATAGCCCAAAAAGGGATCAATTGGTATAGACCTTGTCCATCTTGCTTTTTGTAACAAAATGGGTTCGTGGGTGCTGTGGGCTCAGGATCCGGATCATTATAATATGATATCAGAGTCATGCACCAGCCGAAAGAGTAGGAGCTAAGTGCCACATAGGGCAAAGTGCTACATCAATTGAAGCCATCTCTTGAATCTATGGGGGCCACAAAAGGTGGGGGCCACAAGGCAAAGTGATACATTGATGGGAGCCACCTCTTAAAACTGTGGGGGCCACCTCTAGAATCTCGCTTGCCTGATGGTTGTGATCAATTGCCCCTGGCAACGAGGATGTCGCCTCTGTAAGGGGGATAGATTGTGATGCCCCTCCCAATAGTTCCACATCGAGAAATTAAGAGTTGGTTGTATGGTTTATAACCAGTTAAGAAAGATGGACAAGTACCAATTGGATTTCTTTTGAGCTATGGTGGCCCAAGTTTGGTGGACCTTATTTGTCTTGCTTTCTTATAATGAAACGGGTTCGTGGGTACTGCGAGCCCAGGGCCCGGGTTGTTGCAGTATCCATTGGCCAAATCAATATCTTTTCACATATTTTCTCTATCTCATAGAAGTCTCTTAGCCAAATTAAACACCATCCCAATTCCTAATACCTTATGTAAGGCTTTATCTGATGAGAAGTGGAGAAAAGCTATGAGAGTAGAGATGGAAGCACTTGAGAATCCCAATTCCTAATACCTTATCTAAGGCTTTATCTGATAAGAAGTGGAGAGAAGCTATGAGAGTAGAGATGGAAGCACTTGAGAAGAACAGAATGTGAAAAATCATAGAGCTACCACAAAACAAAAGAACAGTAGGATGCAAATGGGTGTTTGTCGTGAAATACAGATCAAAATAGTCTCTAGAGAGATACAAGGCAAGGTTGGTTGCTAAGGGCTACACAAACCTATGGAGTTGACTATCAAAAGACATTTGCACCGGTGACTAAGATAAATACAGTGAGGAATCTATTGTCCTTGGCCATAAATTTCAATTGGGATTTACAATAGTTTGATACGAAGAATGCCTTCCTTCATGGTGACTTAGAGGAAGATATATACATGAAGGTTCCATCAGGCTTTGGAGGAGAGATCAAAGCAAACATGGTTTGCAAACTGAAAAAGGAATTATATGAACTCAAGCAGTCTTCAAGAGCTTGGTTTGGCAAGTTTACAAAGGTAATGCTCAATACCGAATATAAGCAGAGTCAAGGTGATCATACATTATTCGTCAAACACATGGCTTCAGGGGGATTTATTGCTCTTTTGGTGTATGTTGATGGCATAATTGTTACTAGGAATGATGAGAAAGAAAAGAAGGCCTTGAAAAACTACCTAGCAATGGAATTTAAGATCAAATACTTAAAAAGGTTGAAATACTTTCTTGGGATAGAAGTAGCTCAATCTCGGCAAGGTATCTTCATTTTTCAACAAAAATATGTGGTCGACCTCTTGAAGAAAATTAATAAATTAGCATGTAAACCTACTTCAACTCTGACTAATCCCAATCACAAATTTGGAGAGGCCAGTGATGATAATGTTGAAAATTAAACCTAAACCTTTGGTGAAAACCATCACTAAGAAGCGCAAGAATCATCCATGTTCAATCATCAAGAATCCATAAACGATAAATGAAAGCGTACCTGAATCCATATTGCTTGATTGCTCTCCAGAGTCGTGCGGTTGGCCTTCCAGATCAACACGTACTACTAGAGAGTCCTTTAGAATTTCTGTAGGGTTTTCTTTCTGACGATGGAATTCAGAGAAGAAAGTTGTATGTGTGATCCAGGGACCATAACCGCTATATATATAGATAACTTCATCATTATCTTTTGATATTTCTATTTTAGCCTATCATAAAAATAGAAATAAACCCTTAGGTCTCTATACATTAAAGGCCCACACCTTATCAAATACATTAAAGCCCAAATCACTGAAACCTTAGCTAATCACTTTTAATTGGGCTTAACCTTATTTGACAGTCTGCAACACATAATTATTTCATATATAAGCCCAATATTGGATTAAAAATCCAACAATCTTCCACTGGGCTATATGTGTAACCTTATAATTATGTTTTGCAAAAATAACCAAATGAGCTCAATTTTACTGTCATTACCAATCCGGTCTATCAACTATACTAACATAGGATCAAAGCGGCCTTTGTTACATCTATCGTAACTCGACCCATCAATGGTCACATATATTGATACAACTGAATGACATGGATCATGATGTGGATATGTAGCATAAAAATTACATGTAATGTGATCTTAATATGCCTATTTCTAACTGGTCCTCCTTAAACTTGAGTGAGATCAAAACTTTAACATAATTATACATAGTGTACTGAACTAAAAAAAATACTTTATTTCTGATCAAAAAATATTCAAATAGATAAGTGTGTACAAACCAAACATAAAGCATAAAATAAAAGCAATACAAACTCCCACTGAATCTAAGCATCGTCATGCTCTATAACACCTATATGAGCAGTATGCTCATGAAAGACCTTGGGTGGCACACCCTTTGTAAGGGGATCTGCAACCATAGAGTTTGTCCCTATATGCTTTATAAAAATCTGACCATTCTGTACTTTTTTCTTAACAACTAGAAACGTGATGTCAATATGCTTTGACTTGGTCGAGCTTCTATTGTTATTGGAATATAATACGGCTGACTTGTTATCACAAAATAACTTTAGCAGTCTTTCAATTCCTTCCAATATGTGCAGTCCAATGATAAAATTTTTCAGCCATATCCCATGATTGGATGCTTCATAACATGCTATAAATTTTGCTGCCATAGTAGAAGAAGCTATAAGTGTTTGTTTTGCACTTCTCTAAGAAATAGCCCCATCATCTAACATATACATAGCCCAAAGTGGATCTTTTACATCTTAGCATCCCGCAAAGTCGAAGTTAGAATATCCAATGATCTCAAATGATCTGATCTCCTATATGTGAACATGTAATCTTTTATTTTTTTTCAGATATCTCATTACCCTTTTGGCTACTTTCTAGTGATCCATTCCTGGGTTGCTTAAATATCTGCCTAACACTCCAACAATGTACGCAATATCTGAATGAGTACAAAGTTAAGCATACATTAGACTCCCTACAACCAAAGCATAAGGAATCTTTTGCATCTCTTCAACTTCAAGGTTCCTTTTGGGCACTGATTAATACTAAATTTATCTCTTTTAGAGACTGGGGTGTCACCTAGTTTGCAATTTTACATGCCAAATTTCTTAAGTACTTTATTGATATACTCCTTTGTGATAATCCAAGAATACCCTGAGAACGATCTCAATGTATCTGAATTCCCAATACAAAGGAAGCATCACCAAGATCTTTCATTTGAAAATTGCTTGATAGAAATCTCTTGGTTTCGTGCAACATGCCTATATCATATGGCAAGCAAAATGTCATCTACATATAAAACCAAAAAAATAGTTACTCCTACTGAACTTGTGATATACACAATCATCAACTACATTCACCTCAAAATTGAATGAGAGAATTATTTGATAAAATTTGTGGTACCATTGACGAGAAGCTTGCTTTAACCCATAAACGGATTTTGTCAATTTGCAAACCATTTTTTTTGGGTCTCCTGACACAAAGTTTTCTAGTTGCACCATATAAATTGTCTAATCAATGTCTCCATTGAGAAATGTTGTTTTAACATTTATTTGATGGAATTTCTTTTCTTCTTCATTTCTTCTCTTTTCCGGTTCAACCACTTCTAATTTTTGGGTTGGTTTCTGGTGGGTTCAACATTCTTCCACTTCTTAGAGTCATGACGGATTTAGCATATTCTGAGAATTTGTTAGGACTATTAGAACCTTCAGTCATGAATTGTCCTTTTGGGTTATCGATAGGCTGACTAGGTAACTTACCCTCCTCCCTTCTACTAAATGCTGTGGCTAATTGACCTATCTGAGTTTCTAGTTTTGCAATAGATTGTGTGTGGGAGTAAAGGATTTGAGTATTCATTTCTAGCCCTTTCAATGCTTGTAACACCTTGTCTTCGAAAGTAGGAGATTATTCGGTGGAGGTTGTGGAATGTTTGGGTATTGTAAATATGGCATGCTTCTAAAATTGGTTTCTTGATTATTAGGTCTGATTGATGATGAATTGGTTATAGGTTGAGGTTTTCAAGAAAAATTTGGGTGATTTCGCCAGCCATGATTGTAAATATTTGCATATAGATCATTTCCTATTCTAGGAGCCAATCGGGTTTGTGCTTGGTGGGCTTGCTCTTGAACAAGCTCAGTAAATTGGTATGTAGATGGACATTCATCTGTAGAATGAGTCGGACTTGAGCAGATTATACAAACATCATGATTTTGAATAGATAGGGAAGAGGTGTTTCCAACTTGTAGAATTTGGTCAAGTTTCTGGGACAGTTCATCTATCTTAGTATAGATATCTATAGAATGACCTATTTCATATATTTCACCTCTTTTAGGTTCTACGGGAGGGTCTCTATGAACAACTGACATATTATGTAATGAATTCTCACTCAATGTCTCAAAGAGTTGCCAAGCTTCATGTTCATTCTTTAACATAAATGTCCCACCACATGAAGCATCAACCATTTGCCGGTACTTTTTTGATAGTTCATCATAAAAACATTGAACTAACTGTCATTTTGGTATGGCATGATGTGGACATTTTCTAATCAATTCTTTTAATCTCTCCCATGTCCCATGAAACATCTCGCCATTAGTCTGAAAAAAACTTGTTATGGCTTTTCTAATTTGATTCATTTTTCTATAAGAAAGTATTTCTTAAGAAACTCTCTCTGAAGATGCTCCCAAGTTGAAATTGTTACAGTATCTAATGAATTTAACCAATATTTGGCTTTGTCCTTAAGAGAGAATGGGAACAACTTAAGTCTAAGAGCATCGTCAAAAAATTTTAAAATTTTATGGTCAAACAAATTTCCAAGATTTCATCTAAGTGTTTGTATGGATCCTCATTTGTAAGTCCATAAAATGAAGGTAACATTTGAATTACACTTGACTTGATCTCATATTGAGTGGCTTTCACTGGAGGCACTTGAATGCACGAAGAGTAGATATACTTTGAAGGGGTGAAATATTCTTTTAACTGTCGTGGTGGATCATTTTCATTATTAAGGTCCATAATTCTAAGTCTGTTTGCTCTAAAGATTCTCTATATTTCAGGATCTAGGGGTATGAGATTAGGTTGTAACGATCGGCGACCAAGTATACACCCTATCGATTCAAAAGTAATTTATTTTTTTTAATGTAATAGAAGAAAAAGGAGATAATTCTAAAAGAAGTATCCTAAGAGATTCCTAGAACTAAGAGGAATGAAGACTAATTTAATTAGGATTTAATAATTATTAGCAATTAAGTTAACAAAGATTAAACTCTCTATCCTAGGCTTAATCTAAATCTAGACAGCTCCTAACTTTCAATCAAGTTAACAAAGATTAAACTCTCTGCCCTAGGCTTAACCTAAATCTAGACAGCTCCTAACTTCCAAGGCCGCCTTGGAGCCCTTCAAGTCAAAAATTAGCTAATCAACTAGCCAGTTAAGAATAAGGTCAGTGGGGGTCCCCCGTCGCTTACTAGGTAAGGACAGAACCAATTAAGTAACCACTTTCCTCTTCTTTTCTAGACACCAGTTAAGCAGTCAATCTCGACCCGGTCTAACTCTTTTGGATGCCTTGTCTTATTAAGCTCGAGTTCCTTAGGGGCTAACGTCTAGTTAATTTTAAAATTAAAGGCTTGGGTTAATGCAAAATGAAGGATGTGGTTTATGGGCCAAGGAAGGGTGATCAACTCCCCACCTTATCTTGATTAGGGGTTTGTGCCCTTAAAATTAATTATGAAAATGCTATGCAACAAGCAGATGTAAAGCTCTTGAAGAAATTAATCTACTTACCATTTTTTTTTTTAGATTTTTGTGGTTAAGTTTCTAATTCCCTAATAAATTATGAGATATCAATGGAAATATTTTAAGTTTTGCAGAAAATAAATTTATCTAAGTCAATCTAAGCATAAAAAAATAAATAAAATAATTTTTTTTTTTTATTTTTTATTATTATTTTTTTAAAAAATTAATTATATTTTATGGAAAGTGTCTTAGGGTTTTCTTTAATTTTTTTTAGTTATGTTAATTAAAAAAATTGATTAGGTTAAAAGTGATTTGTGATCAGAAGAAAAATATTTTTTTTATGTTAAAAAGAAAATAAGAAAATTTAATAATTAAGGTAAATAAGAATAAAATCAATAGAAATTGTGATAATTTTTTTAAAATTTTTTTTTTAATTTTAATTTTTTTTTTTTTTTAATATTTTTTTCAAAATAACTGCACTTAAGTTCCCGGCAATGCCAAAATTCAAAATCTGATGCGTATCATAGCACAACGATTAAAACACCTTAATTTCACTAATAATAGCGAGAGTAAGGGATCAAATCCATAGGGACTTTAGTGGTTATCTTGAATTAAAATTATGCAATTAGAATAAATGATAATGAGAATAATTAAGATATGATCTATCTTATGAGAGCATGGCCCTACCCATAGATCACGCCCGACCCTTTTAAGAATAGATCAATCAAAATTATTTTACTTAAAAAGAATTTACTAAGAACTAAACATAAATAAATATTTTATTGTAAAGCATCCAATACATAAAATTAAAACTAAAAAAATAAATCTTCTTCCCTGACATCGGCAACAGCATCAAGAAGGCATCAAGAAGGCACCAAATTCCCCAGGATCCTTGCTTCTGAATCAGATTAGCGAAACTTTGAATCGAGGGAACGTCTTTCTGCCTCACGAATGTCTCTCCTTCTTTTTTGTTCGGGATTGATCTCACATCTGCCCAGCCAGAGCTATTTATAGATGCTCATATACGGAGAGAGGACGCGAAGAGAATGTGGACGATTTGTTTGCTTGATCCATTAATGCAAGGAGTGGAGAAATCATGAACATCCTGCTCGGTTTCTTTGCGTGTTTCATGAATACAGAGAGATTGCACTGATTTTCTTTCAAATTTGAATTCTTTCCCGATTTGGCATCTGAACGAAACATGAAGAAATTTTGTAGAGATAACGGACGATTCTCCTTCCAATTTAAAAGTCTTCAATCCAATTTATTCCTTGATTGGTTGGTGGAGTGATGGGATAGAAAGGAAAGAAAAATCAAAAAAAAAAAATGAATAAGTGAAATCTGCGATTGAAATCGGCAATTGGTTTACTGAGTTTGCTTTGAGATGCGTGCAGATAAAGATAAATCCTTGTAAATTTAATTTCATGCTCATTTTAAGTCCGATTTGAGTGTCGTTTGGACTCCTAAAATCGGGCTCTTTAAGTTGATAAGGTTTTAACTAAAATATTATATAAAATATTTAAATAATAAATAATAATAGGTACTTTAACTTATTAATTAATAGGTTTATGATGATTATTTGTGCGTTTATCAAAAGGTAAAATATCATAAGAGGTTATTTGCTCAACTGCACCCTGCTGAGCCTCCTGCTTCCCACCCGCATTTGATTGGGCCTCCGGTTGAACCTCTACTACGTCCTGCTTCTTGAGGACTGAGCTCTCATCAAAAATCACATCCCTGCTGATCGTGGCTTTTTCTCCAAGGGATCCCATAGCCTGTATCCCTTGACTCCTCGCGAATATCCAATAAACATCATTTTTCGGGCTTTGGCGTCCAACTTGGTCCGCTGATTGGCATCCACATGTAAAAATGTTGTACATCCAAAAACTTTGATATAGCTAAGCTCCACCTGTCTACTAGACCACAAATCCTCTGGTAACCTCCCATCAAGCTTGACATGAGGAGACCTGTTCACCAAGTAGGCTGCTGTGTCAACTGTATCCACCCAAAATATTTTAGGTAATCCTAATTGCAATCTCATGCATCTAGCTTTCTCCATGAGAGTTCGGTTCATTCTCTCAGCCACTCCATTTTGCTGAGGAGTTCTAACCACTGAAAATTACCTTTTGATGCCTTCATCTGTGCAAAATTTTAGAAACTCCTTACTTGTGAATTCTCCACCATTATCAGACCGCACCACCTTACATATCTCCCTGTCTCCTTCTCCATCTCAGCCTGCCATGCTTGAAATTTGGAGAAGACCTCTGACTTTTCCTTCAAGAAATATACCCAGACCTTCCTTGAAAAATCATCAATCAGAGTCATGAAATATCTGACCCCATTCCTGCCTGAAACTGAAGCTGAACCACAAACATCACTGTATTAGCTCCAAGGGACCTGTACTGTGCGCTGAACTGGTAGAAAATTTTACCTTGTGTTGCTTGCCCATCTGACATGGCTCACAGACCTCTGCAACACCGTCATCCAAAGTAGAATCCTTCTATCCTTCATCAGTACTCTCATGCCCCTCTCTCCCATGTGACAAGACAATAGTGCCACATGCGGTACATATCCTGCTGACTATGCACTGCTGCTGCTGTCTCAGACCCTCCACACATCACAGACCAACCAGCTGATACAAATTATTTTTTAGCCTCTTCCCCTCATCATAACCATGGCACCTTTCATGATATTGAGTACACCATTCCTGGAACGACAACTGAAACCAAATCCATTCCTCTCCAAGTACCCCAAGGACACTAGGTTCTTCTTCAAGTTAGGAAACATGCTTCACATGAGTAAGAGTTCTCACAACCCCATTAAACATTCTGATCCTAATTGTGCCAACTCTGCCACCCTGCAAGAATGGTTATCCCCTAATGTTACATTCCCCACATCGATTTTAGTATACTCTGCAAACCAGGACCGATGCAGTGTACAATGATGTGAGCAGGCTAAATCAAGTAACCAACTGTCTGTTGTACTTTTGTGTGCATCTAAAACCACCAAGAGGTCCTCCTCGACCCCTACATCTTCAACAGTACTGGCAGATTCCTTCTCTTTCTTCTCTTCTTGAGGTTTCTTCCAAAGAGACAATTCTCTTTATGTGTCCAACCCCATTACACTTGTAACACCTGAACTTACCTTTGCCTTTCTTTGACTTGGACCTGGATCGGCCCCTATGCTTGCTGACCTCTTTGCCTCTGCCAGTTCTCTCTCCTACGTGAGGCCCTCTGAGGTATAGCTTCCCATGTTATCTTTCCCCGCTGCTCATTGGATCTCAATACAGACACAATATCTTCATAAAGCAGTGTTTCTTTTCCATAAAGCAGTGTAGTAACAAGAGGATCATAAGACATAGGCAATGAACATAACAAGAGAAGAGATTTATCTTCTTCCTCCATCTTAACACCAAGAGTCATCAAATCATTGCATATCCTATAATACTTCTGAATATGAAGAACAATATCCCCACCTTCCTGCATCCAAGACTATATAATTGTTTCTTTAACATAAGTTTGTTGCACATATTTTTGCCTATGTATAAGGAATGCAACTTGGCCCAAAGACCCTTCGATTTCTTCTCATCTAGGACACTGTACAAAATTGAATCAGCAAGACACCCTCTAATCTGCACATGCCCTCTTCTCAAGAGACCATCAATCCCCTTCTGACATCTTCTCAGGCTTTGATTCCAAAGCAACATCAAGAAAATTCTGCACTAGTAAATCCTCAACCCTCACCTTCTACATGGAAAAACTTTCTTTTCCAAATTTTTCAAACTCAACTTTGCTTCCACTACTCATGTTGATCAGGCCACAAACAGTAATCACATAGATGAATTAAGAAAAACCTAAAGGTGAAATCTTGGTTGAAATCCTCTCCTGCAGCCCCTCCAAAAGTTTTCACTTCCCTTGGATAAGATGCTTGGCTTTTCTTGATTGTTGCAATCAAACAAATTGCTGCATAGGTTAGTTGCCTCGTGCTTCTTTTCTTTGGTTGCTAGTTTAGAACCCACCGTCCTCCTTAATTTCTTGAACTCCAAAGCCGTGAAGCCACCTCCCTTGTCTTCACGAATTCCTTGGAGAAATCCCTCTCGTGACTTCCTTCTAACGCCTTGGATTCCCAATCTCCAAGAGGAGTTTGACTTGTAGACCAAAGCCTTAACAAGCTTCCTTCCATGAAGCCTCTTCCACGAATTCCCTTGAGATATCTCACGTACAACCACCGTTCTTTCCTCTTCACATAGAATCCTTCACGCGCACGAATCTCTCCCGTGGGCCATGGGTGTTCACAAATTTCTCCATGCCGATGGAAGCCTGGAACCCCACGAAACTCACGTTGATGGCGCTAGATCTTCATGGCTGAAATTTCCTCCCATGCAATGGAGCGTCCGACTTCTTCATCTGGCTAGAACTCCCCTCTCCACGCGCAAGAAGCCGCTAGGCGCTAAAGCCATTTTTTTAGATGAATCTGGGATTTTTCTTTTCTTTCCAAGTACCTCTCTGA
Source organism: Calamus simplicifolius (assembly GCA_900491605.1). NCBI lineage: Eukaryota > Viridiplantae > Streptophyta > Magnoliopsida > Arecales > Arecaceae > Calamus > Calamus simplicifolius. The sequence goes on along the minus strand of UESW01001419.1, from coordinate 232,935 downwards.
AGCTCTGATACCACTTGTTGCGCAGCTTCCGTCGAGATCAGGTGCATGAGGAAAGATAGAGGAGAAGAAGAATAGGTGGATATAGAAAAAAAAGAACGCCTTTTTTCTGAGGTTTTCGACTCTCGGTTACATTCAGATAGACCCTTAAATAACGATGGATGGATGATAAGACTTATCCGCACAGCCTATAACCAACTCCCTAACAAATTTCTAAAATATAGAAGTCTATCCATAAACTGAGCCCAATCCTCTGGACCCAGTTCCATAACCTACAATTAAGTTATTAAACATTCTCTCAAAAAACTCTCTTCTAAGCCATGCAAGAAAGCACTCAAATCCGAGCCTCTGTACACGCATGACTCACATGCTCTCTATTCTTGGGTCACAAGCCGACCCAAATGACTTAGGAACCTGAGAACTTATGTAACCTAAGCTCTCAAATCTGTGTGACTCTCCTGAATTTTGGATGTATCACACTGAGCTTACAGTTAATAGACTATAAATGCAAAATATGCTGCTGATATGGATACATGTAGATCTACTACTAGTTATTCTATCAACTTAAGCTTAGGTATTATTTCTTAATGCAATAAAAGATAGCTATTGTTGCTTTATCTTATATAGAGGTAGAGAACTATATAGTTATAATGACAGTATAGGAGTTGACTTGACTCATATGAATGCTTTGTGATTTAGATCAGGATACTAATTATATTGTTTCTTTTTATTTTGATATTGAAAGCATTATCGGATTAGTAAGGAATTCAATATTTTGTGTAAGAATGAACATATTAAATTTTATCATCACTTTCATTCGAGAGGAGATTGCACATGAATAAATTGATTTGAAGATTTCATAAAGAATTAATTGGAAAATATTTTACTAAAAGATTGGTGAGTGAGCGATTTGAAGCTCGGCATGATAAATTCAACATTAATGTTAGCATTGAGTTCATAATAAAGAGTGTTGGAAGCCATGACAAACTTCCTTAAAATTAAAATTAATTTTTAATCCTAACAACTTATTTTTTAATAATACGAATTAGTTTTCCATTATAATGAACTTTATCCTTTATGGTAAGAATTAGTTTTTAATCCTAACAAATTTTATAGTGAGTGAATAAAAGTTTATTAATTATATATTTGATTAGAATAGAATAAAAGTTAAGAATGATTTTTGATGGTGCTCTATCAGATGAGGAGAGAGTAAGGAGTGAGTGTGTGTGAGCAAGTTTAGAGAGAGTAGATGAGTTAAGAATGGACTCTTAACATATTATTATTTTTAATCTATGTTTTTTCTATCTTTAGTATTTTTTTCTTTCTTCAATATTTTTATTTTAGTATTATTATTTATTTTACATTGGTGCTGCTTGGATTTTAAGCTAGTGTTTTTTATTTATATCAAAAATATGTTGTTATGTAAATATTTGATTTATATCAAAAATATGTTGTTCTATAAATATTCTCACATTTATTTAAAACATAAAATATGCTATCTAAAACCCTGACTTTTCTTGACTCTTATTGCTAGTATAAAATAAAAGTGATAAAAAGAGTGAGCATTGTATGATATTAAGAGCATAATTTGAAGCTAAAATTTATATTATCATGCAGCATGCATCATGTGGTGCTATATTTGTGTACGAGGATTAGGGTATGTCGATATCAATCCCATCATCCTACCTTCACGCATAGCTAAATTTTCTTTTCTTTTATCCATTTTATGTTTTAACTAGAGGTTTAAAAATTCTAACATTTATGCATCCTTTATTTACAAATTTATAACATTTTTTTGAAAAATTTTAGTCTCCAGCATTACTTCATGTGGCTTGGCATCGAGTCCAATGGAACCATAGGATATTCTTTAAAAAAAAAGACTGAACTGCACAATAAGAAATCGCTGAAATCTTCAAGTCCCTAGCTATTTATATTTCATAGGAAGTTATATTTTTGACATTGTTCCATAAAAATATGTTTTTCTATACATGTGACTTGGTGCTTGACATCTAATCATAATACAACCATTTTTTGGGTCTTCTTTTATTATAATTTTATGTTAAAGTAAAATAATACTAACATTCAAGTATTTAACCTATTATATGATTTTTAATCTATATTTTTTCACTCTTCAAATTTTTTTCAATCAAAATATTATTTTACATTGGTGTTGCTTGAATTTTAGGCTAGTTATTTGATTTATATCAAAAACATATTGTTTTAGAAATATTTCTGTATTTATTTTAAAAAATATGTTAGCTATATCTTTAACTTTTATTTTCTCTCATTGCTAGCATAAAATAAAAGTGATAAAATATGGTGAGAATTATGTGACATTAAGAGTACAATTCGAAGCTAAAATTTAATATTTAAAAATTTATACTATCATGTAGCATGCATTATGGTGCTATATTTGTGTACGATGATCAAGGCATATCAACAATCATCCTCATCATCCTATCTTTGCGCGCTAGCCAAATTTTCTCCTCTTATCTATTTTATGTATTAATCAAAGGCTTAAAATTCTAATATTTATGTATCCTTTATTTATAAATTTATAATATTTTTTTGAAAAAGTTTAGTCTTCAACATTGCTTCATGTGACTTGGCATCGAGTCCAACAAAACCATATGATATTCCTTAAAAAAAGAATGGAACTACACAATAAGAAATTGCAGAAATCTTGGAGTCCCTGCACTATTTTATTTTTACAAGAAGTTGTGATTTTTAACATTGTTTGATAAAAATGTTTTTAATATTACTGCATGTGACTTGGTGCTTGGCATCGAATCATAATGAAACCATTTTGTTATTATATAATTTTATGTTAAAGTAAATTAATACTAGTACTCAAGTTTTTAACCTATTATATTGTTGTTAATATATTTTTCTCTCTTCAATATTTTTTTAATATTATTATTTATTTTACGTTGGTGTTGCTTGAATTTTAAATTAGTGTATTTGATTTGTATTGAAAATATATGTTGTTTTAGAAATATTTCTGTATTTATTTTAAAAAAATAAGTTATCTATAACTCTAACTTTTCTTCTCTCTCATTGCTAGTATAAAATAAAAGCTATAAAAAAGGTGAGCATTATGTGACATTAAAAGTATAATTTGAAGCTAAAGTTTAATATTTAAAGTTTATACTATTATATAGCATGCATCATAGTGCTATGTTTGTATGCGATGATTAAGGCATATCAATGATCATCTCGATCATCTTACCTTTGTACACTAGCCAAATTTTTTCTCATCTATTTTATGTTTTAATCAAAGGCTTCAAAATTCTAACATTTATATATTTTTTTTAACAATTTTATAATATTTTTTTTAAAAATTTAGTCTTCAACATTACTGTGACTTGGCATCGAGTCCAATGGAACCCGATGATATTCCTTGTAGAAATCTTTGAGTCTCTACGCTATTTTATTTTTTATAGAAAGTTGTAATTTTTAACATTATCTGTAAAAAATATTTTTAATATTACTGCATGTGACTTGGTGCTTAGCATGGAATCATAAGAAAACCGTTTTGTGTTTAGGTTCAGGTAAAATAATACCAACGTTCAAGTTTTGAATATTTCTTTATTATTTATTGATAAAAAACAAATATGACTACTGCGTGGCACATGGTTTACATTGAATTAGATGCAGCTCGGCAAAACTTTCTAATATATTTTTTGGTAACATTTATTTTAAATTTTATTACATCTGACATGGGTATCAAATTTAACTTTACGAGGTAATTAAAAAAATGGACTTGACTTCCCGTCTTCTTGTCATCTTTTTCTACGATAGGTCGTCATTTTTATAGAATAAACTGATATCGGTAATTAAGTAAATTATCGATTTTTTTAATATTATGTATTAAATGATCATACAGTAGTTACCTTGACTTGATATCAAGCCTGTCCCGAGCTTAAAGGTTGCCCTATCATAAAAGGATGCCATACTCTCCCTTTCTACCCCCAAAGGGCTCCCTGGCACTTGCCATCTAAGAGCGGAAAGAGAGGATTAGGGATGCAATTTAGACTCATGAAACTTAATTTTCTTTAAATCCTAACTTTAATCCTGTTGAAGGTAAAATCATCATTGCATTGTTGACCGCTCACATTGGCGATAGGATCGCGCTCAATCCAAATGCCCTGTTTGCCATATTCTAGCAACAAGCATCTCCTCATAACGAAGAAAGAACGTCTCCTCAAAAAGAAAGAAAACAAAGGACCACGTTATGTGCGTGGGTTCTCCTAAGGCCACCTCATTAATATTACAACAGTCAAGTCAACAGGCTGGAGCATTTAATGGTGTAGAAACGGTCATAATGACTTGCCATGGAATAAAAAGAAAGGAGAAAGCATGCTTCGGCACTCAAGCCTCACCTCATTCAGGCCGAGCCATGCCTCGGTGCTCTCATTCAGGCCAGCTTCAACATAGCTCGGCCAACATAGCTCAGCCAGCCTCAGCCTCGGCCATAGCTTCGGCCAACATAGCTCGGCCAGCCTCAGCCTCGACCAGCTTCAGCATAGCTCGGCCAACATAGCTCGGCCAGCCTAACTCGGCCAGCCTCAGCCAGCCTCAGCCTCGGCCAACATACCTCGGCCTCCACAACAACGCTATGTCTCTTGTCAAGGCATTTATGGCCTCATAAAGGCCACGCGCATCCACCTGCATTTAATGCTTTTTTCTTTCCATGCATTAAGGCATTTATGGCTGCCACGTTGGCCCCTTGGCACCTACCTCTGCGGAACCATGGTAACCGCGTAACCTTCGAATCAAGAATTCGAATCAACTATAACTGAATAAGATTCCAAGACGAATCATGCCCAGAGGTGGCCTAGGACCCGCAAGAGTGGCCTAGGTCCATGTGATC
>UESW01001419.1:166427-226376 GCA_900491605.1 Calamus simplicifolius | reverse complement strand
ATCGCCATTGACTACTTCACCAAGTGGGTCGAGGCCGAAGCAGTGGCCCATATAATCGAAGCTCGGGCCAGGGACTTCGTGTGGAAATCCATCATTTGTCGCTTTGGCCTCCCACATACCATCATCACCGACAATAGCAAGCAATTTGATAATCCCAAGTTCTGGGAGTTCTGCGAGAATCATGGCATCAGTCATCGCCTCACATCGGTAGGGCATCCGCAAGCCAACGGAGAAGCTGAGATAACAAACCGGGCCCTACTTCAAGGGATTAAAGCTCGACTCGCCAGAGCCCGAGGTAGATGGGTGGACGAACTTCACCACGTTCTATGGGCCTACCGCACTACCCAAAGAATCCCCACCGGTGAGACCCCGTTCCGGATGACCTTTGGAACAAGAGCTGTCATCCCTATGGAGATAGGACTCCCCTCTCCACGGGGTGAGAGCTACTCGGAGGAGGCTAACAACGAGCAACTCCGCACCAACCTCAACTTGGTGGAGAAAATCAGGGAGAAAGCTCGAATCAAAGTAGCTGCGTACCAGCAAAGAGTAGCTCGTTATCGCTCCACCCGAGTCAGAGGGAAATTTTTCCTCCCCGGTGATCTGGTGCTTCGGAAGGCACCCATCTCGAAGCCACTGGAGCAAGAAAAATTGGCCCCGAATTGGGAGGGTCCCTATCAAGTAGCGGAAGTCATCGGGCCCGACACTTACAAGCTCCAGGACCTGAGCGGGAGATCCATTCCCCGAACATTGAGTTCAGACAACCTCCGTATATATCATCAATAGAGTACGCTCTCTATAGACTTACCCCATTTACAGCTTCGATATCTTATTTCTATTATCCGCGGCACGACCGCTATGGCCATTTTTTGGAAAGTTGTAACGGAAATAGTTGCTGCTTATACATCCATGCTCGACACAGTCGAGCTGTCTCCTTGAGCTAAATTTCTGTACTTCTGTTGGACCGAACTTTGAGCTCAAACTCCATACCTCGGCAGGATAGGCCGAGTCTTAAGATGAATCGTCGAACCTCGACAAGGCCAAATCCTAAACTAAGGTTACATACCTTGGCTGGCCGAATTATACTCCGCAAAGACTCGGCATGGCCGAGCACCTCCATTGTGACTAGGGGCCGAGTCATATCCAAAACGTCGTTCAGATTCGGGCAGCTTACAAGCCCGGCCGAACCAAGTAATCTCCAAAATTAGCTCGGATTCGGGCAGCTTACAAGCCACGGCCGAACCGAGTGATCTCCTAAACTTCCTTCGGATTCGGGCAGCTTACAAGCCTCGGCCGGATCAAACAATCTCCAAGGCATCGTTCGGATTTGGGCAGCTTACAAGCCCCGACCGGATCAAACAATCTCCAAGGCATCGTTCGGATTCGGGTAGCTTACAAGCCCAGGCCAAACTGAATGATCTCCAAACAATCTCCGTACCTTGGCAGCGCCAAGTAAAATATAATCATGAAGGCTTGGCAACATCGAGTAATTTATTATTTGGAATCCTCGGTTACAACCGAATAGCATGAAGGCTCGGCAATACCGAGTAATTTATTATTTGGAAGCCTCGGTTACAACCGAGTAGTATGAAGACTCGGCAACACCGAGTAATTTATTATTTGAAGGCTCGGCAACACCAAGTAATTTATTATTTGAAAGCCTCGGTTACAACCGAGTAGCATCTTGGGAAGGCTTGGCAGCACCGAGTGATTTATTATTGGAAGCCCCGGCCAGAGCCGAAGTGCGTATCAAAAGCCTCGGCCACAGCCAAAGTGCGTATCAAAAGCCTCAGCCAGAGCCAGAGTGCATCTCTTATTATCCAAAGCCCCGGCCAGAGCCGAAGTGCGTATCAAAAGCCTCGGCTAGAGCCGGAGTGCATCTCTTATTATCCAAAGCCCTGGCCAACGCTGAAGTGCGTATCGAAAGCCTCGGCCAGAGCCAGAGTGCATCTCTTATATCAAAAGCCTCGGCCAGAGCCGGAGTGCATCTTTTATTATCCAAAGCCCCGGCTAACGCCGAAGTGCATATCAAAAGCCCCGGCCAGAACCAAAGTGCGTATCAAAAGCCTCGGCCAGAGCCAGAGTGCATCTCTTATTATCCAAAGCCCCGGCCAGAGCCGAAGTGCGTATCAAAAGCCTCGGTCAGAGCCGGAGTACATCTCTTATTATCAAAAGCCCCGGCCAGAGCCGAAGTGCGTATCAAAAGCCTCAGCCAGAGCCGGAGTGCATCTCTTATTATCGAAAGCCTCAGCCAGAGCCGGAGTGCATCTCTTATTATCGAAAGCCTCGGCCAAAGCCGGAGTGCATCTCTTATTATCAATAGCCTCGGCCAGAACCGGAGTGCATCTCTTATTATCCAAAGCTCCGGCCAGCGCCGAAGTGCGTATCAAAAGCCTCAGCCAGAGCCGGAGTGCATCTCTTATTATCAAAAGCTTTGGCCAGAGCCAAGTGCATATCAAAAGCCTCGGCCAGAGCCAGAGTGCATCTCTTATTATCCAAAGCCCCGGCCAGCGCCAAAGTACATATCAAAAGCCTCGGCCAGAGCCGGAGTGCATCTCTTATTATCCAAAGCCCCGGCCAGCGCCGAAGTGCGTATCAAAAGCCTCGGCCAGAGCCGGAGTGCATCTCTTATTATCCAAAGCCCCGGCCAGCGCCGAAGTGCGTATCAAAAGCCTCGGCCAGAGCCAGAGTGCATCTCTTATTATCCAAAGCCTCGGCCAGCACCGAAGTGCCTATCAAAAGCCTCGGCCAATCCGAGTGATACAGCACTAAAGCTTCGTCCCAGCCGGATAATTTCTCGGACACTCTAGCGCAACTAAAGCGCCTTATTTTACTTCAGCAAGAGGGCCACCCAGGCCTTTCTCTAACCTACACAGAGATAACACTTCCTCTACAGAGGATCGAATGACATGTTCCCCAAATAAGATTGCTCCAGAATTATACTCCCTATATCCGAAGTTACACTTTGGACTAGGGAGTGTGGGGCATGTGTTGAGGAGTAAAATTGTCATTGCATTGTTGACCGCTCACATTGGCGATGGGGTCGCGCCCAATCCAATGCCCTGCTTACCAGTCGGCTAGCTGGTGCGACATTCTAGCAACAAGCATCTCCTCATAATGAAGAAAGAGAACAAGAGGGAAAAAGGGCCACGTTATGTGCGTGGGTTCTCCCAAGGGCCACCTCATTAATATTCGACAGTCAAGTCAATAGGCTGGAGCATTTAATGGTACAGAAACGGTCATAATGACTTGGCATGGAATAAAAAGAAAGGAGAAAGCATGCCTCGGCACTCAAGCCTCGCCTCATTCAGGCCGAGCCATGCCTCGGCGCTCTCATTCAGGCCAGCTTCAACATAGCTCGACCAACATAGCTCGGCCAACATAGCTCGGCCAGCCTCAGCCTCGGCCAGCTTCAGCATAGCTCGGCTAACATAGCTCGACCAGTCTCAGCCTCGACCAGCTTCAGCATAGCTCGGCCAATATAGCTCGGCCAACATAGCTCGGCCAGCCTTAGCCTCGGCCAGCTTTAGCTCGGCCAACATAGCTCGGCCAGCCTCAGCCTCGGCCAACTTCAACATAGCTCGGCCAGCCTCAGCCTCAGCCAACATACCTTGGCCTCTGCAACCATGCTATGTCTCTTGCATCAAGGCATTTATGGCATCATAAAGGCCACGCGCATCCACCTACTTTAAAGCATTTAATGCCTTTTTTCCTTCCATGCATTAAGGCATTTATAGCTTCCACGTTGGACCCTTGGCACCTACCTATGCGGAACCATGGTGACCGAACCATAACGTTCAAAATACCTCTGCAGAATCTGGCGTGTAAGAATTCGAATCAACTATAACTGAATAAGATTCCAGGCGGCGAAACATGCCCAGAGGTGGCCTAGGACCCGCAAGAGTGGCCTAGGTCCATGTGATCATTAAACCTCATGGCATCAACTAGCTCTCCCAGCTGTCGATCCTCTAAATGACAAGATACAGATCCTGCTGGCATCATAACAAACTCGATTCGGATCTCAACGGCTTTCAGACCCACGATGCCTCCAAGTAGTTAGGTGAGCCTCTATAAAAACAACTGTCTTCCTACTTCTAAGGTACCCGCCATCATGCGCACTTGCACACTGGCGCTCTCTCTTTCTGCCTTTGCTTCCCCCATTTTTCCGCCATTAACGCTCTGCCCAAAGCCCTGGAGAGACTCTTCAGCGAGAGCCTTCTCTCCATTTTTGTTGATTGCCGATCTCCACTGACTTGAGCGTCGGAGGGTCTTCCGCAGAGGGCCACCCCCAATGCCTCTCGCGTGAGGACTGTTTTGCAGGTCCACCCAGGCGGAAGCCCACGCTGCAGCTCGATCGCACCCGAATCGGAGGACAGATTTCAGCAGCAACAAATACTATTTATAAAATATCAACCCTAATTCTATTTGTAAAACCTTAACCCTAACCCTATTTTTAAAAATTGGATTCGGGTTGAGTTTCGGATTAGAATTCGGGTTTATATATATATATGACAATCTGAAACAAACAAGCTTAACATTGCATAAATAATAATATTTTTTCTTCTTTTGTCGCTACATTTCTAACTACATTACATAATTTTTTAAATAATAATATTTCTTTTTATTTTATAAATATCGAATGTTGATTTCTCTTTTTTTTCCCATGTGCCGAGCTACATTTACCATATCTTCACATTTATGATCATAATTTGTAAACCGGGCTCAAAAGCATTTCCATATAGATTATTTTTAAAATTTATAATATTTAAAAAAATATTTTTATTTTTAAAATTTAGACTAAGATAGTGTCGTGCATGGCACGGGATATACGCCTATATTCACATGCCACATCGGATCGGATCAGCCCTCTTAAACCAACTCACTGATAGTCTTCCTTGTTGTGCTCTTTAAACCCTTGTATGGGACCCTCAGTTTTCAATATCCAATAGTCTTTTGGTGTCTTCTAGGGTTCTCTTTGCTCCACCAAGAATCCCCAAATTTTTCCATCTCGAAGATGAAGAATTCCAGCTTTCTCTCGTGTGAAAAACTCAAACGCATGGCAAATTGGCTGGGGGCGAGTGTCTCCTCTGCATTCTTCGCCTCCCTAGAGTGTTGCTCCTGCATCAACCTCAGCACCACCAACAACTAGGACAAGGCTGAGGCCGAGCTAGAGGAGGCCAAGGCGGCAAGGAGTGCCCCTCCTATGCTCACCAAACCCATCGTCCACGATGCCGGTAATCTTTTTTTTAATTCATAATTACTATCATTATCATTATTGATACATAAAGTTTCATTGAAATTTAGCACTATGAATAATCTATATATATTATTAAGGTTTGATGACTAGCAATTGTTAACAACATAATTAATTTTTAAATTTTTTTATTACGGATCAACCATTTTCTTCAAACAAAGTTTAATCATATAAAAGCTAATATAATATTAAAGTGGCAGCATCATAAATTAAGCATCTTAAAATTATATTATACCATATATAGAGGTACTTAACTAACATTAATTATTTTAATTATTATTGCATTCTAGCAGCAATGCTTGACCAATTTTCACTGCGAACACATTATTTTATTTTTATCAGAATAGGATTAAAAATTTATTGCCTAAAATGAAGAGCTTATCAAGAAAAATTAATAATATATACCTCGGTCATAATTTTCGTTCCAATGTACGCGTGAAAGGATGTAACGATCAACTAATCAGTGGCCATGGAGGCTCATTGCAAATGCGAAGCGGACCTAGTCTCACAGACCGTGGTAATATACCATTAAGGGCCGTTAGGTTGCTGGCTGGAGCACTCTCTAAGCAAGTGAGGCTCGTGAGGGAGCAAGTGCAATGGTACTCCTGTGCATACAGTTTGATTTGAAAGTCAAATCCGTGCATTAAATAGCCTTGAGAGCGTAGAAGATGGACTCTTCCGCCTTACATCCTCCTTCCTCTCTCCCTCACCCCCAACCGTAGAAGATGGACTCTTCCGCCTTACATTCTCCTTCCTCTCTCCCTCACCCCCAACCCCCCAAAACCCCCCCCCCCCCCCCCCCCCCCAGTTGTCCCTATCCTTCACCGACTCCAATGCTGTATGACCCATATCTTACTTAATCAGTTTTCACTAATCCTCATCTTCCTCTCCTCCCAAGCCCCGAGACCCAAGACATCGCTTGCTTCTTATTCGCATTCTCGCTACTCTCCTTCCTTGCTGACCTTTGGGCTTCCTATCCATCACTAGCATGACTGACCGCTTTGAACCCAGATGCGCTGGTCTACATCCCATCTACCCACCTCCCTCTTCCTCTCCCTCAGTAGTCGATGCCTTCGACGAAGCCACCGATGCCTCGCTTCGGGTTCGGATTATCTCGGGTTTAGATTATAATCAATCCAAATTGCAACCCAAATCCGACTTAATTGCAAATCAGTCCGGATTAAATCTGAATCTTTGGGTTTGGATTGAATAAATATAAGTTCAAGCACTATTATAAATCAGGTTCGACGGGCTAGATTCGGGTTGAACTGCACCCCCAGGGAGGATGCAAGGAGGAAGACCACCATCACACGACGGTGCCTTCAGCATCGATACAAAATGGTTAATAGATGCTAAAGTTGAAGCAAGCCAGTCCTTGGAGAGAAGACCCCCGGTCAGTCCAACAATCTGTAGAGTTCCCCCAAGCTTGCGATGCGGCAATCTATGTGATTACAAGCTAAAATTGGTAGCCATTGGCCCTTATCATCGCTCCAAGGACTTGCATGTGGCGAAAGACTTGCAGGACATGGAGGAGCTTAAGTGGTGGATGTTGCACCATTACCTCTCTATGGTTCCAAATGGAGAAAACAACATGGGTCTCAGATTGATGAAGAATGATGAGAAGAGAGCACGAAACTGGTATTCAGAGGTGATCGACATGGATAGTGATTGATTGATGAAGATGCTTCTACTCGACAAAAGCTTCCTCATTCAAATATTTATAACCCTTGATGGCACCTCGAGACGAGCATCGAAGGAGCTCAAATCATTGCTATTCGATAACAATCAGTTCGTACGCCTCATCATTCGTGTTGCTGCCAAATCACTTTCGAAGAATGTCAAGCAGGAAAAGAGTTCCATGAGCCTTCCAGGAGATGATAGGATTGCTTCCTTTAGCCAAAAACCTGCAAAAAAGTTTCGGATCGATGATTCCGGTGGAAACCCTCCGATGCTCTAGTTAGTGATCTGAAGAACATCACTATAAATGAGAGTAGTTCAGAGTCTCCTTCCTTGTTATAAGTGAAGGTTCTTGTACCTGTTTGGAGGTCCCTCTTATCCTTCGGGAATGACTATTGAATCACGTTGTCCGCTAGGATCGGTGCTGTAAGTGATAGGTGGGCGCAAAACTGCTAGACATGCGCCATAAATAACGGTAACCGCCCGTAGTCTTAGCGAAGAGTGGGTTAGTGGGCCATGTGAAAGTCCTAGGCACTTATTAGGTCGATGGGAACAATGTTTGAGGTTGGTTCCTCAGCCAAAATTAGAGGCCAAGAGTATGCCGAGGCTGAGGCCGAGACTCAATGCCGAGGCCGAGGCTCAAGGCCGAGGCCGAGGCCGAGATGAAGCTCGGAGCCGAGGCCGAGGAAAGGCTCGAGGCTGAGGCCGAGGACGAGATGAAGCTCGGAGTCGAGGCCGAGGTAAGGCTCGAGGCTGAGGCCGAGGCCAAGGCGAGGCTCAAGGCCGAGGCTGAGGCCGAGATGAAGCTCAGAGCCGAGGCTGAGGCGAAGCTCGAGGCCAAGGCCAAGGCCGAGATGAAGCTCGAAGCCGAGGCCGAGGCAAGGCTTGAGGCTGAGGCCGAGGCCGAGATGAAGCTCAAAGCCGAGGCCGAGGCAAGGCTCGAGGCCGAGGCCGAGGCGAGGCTCGAAGCCAAGGCCAGCCGCTGAATTATTACTTAGCTTTGGGTACCGTGTAGACTGTTAATCCATCATCTGAGGGCTTGATCAGCCACATCAGATGCCCCTGCCCCTAAGATGGGTGGGCATATAATCACCAACGAAAGGGGCATTATATCACCTAGTGGCTGATCTTCGCACGCTAACGGCTGTTGAGAGGGCACGTGTCCCTGAAGGCCATGCTCCTTTGATGAAGCATCGGGTGTTGTAGCACTACTGCTGCCTACTTTCGTCGTTGGGATAGAGGAGGATTCTCCTCGGGTATGGGACTGCAAAAAGGTAGACACATCATTATGGCGAGGCCACCGTTGTTTTTTCCTTAGTTGCGCTGAAGGCGGAAATCATCATTGCGGTGAGGTCATTGTTGTCTTATCATTGGTTGTGCTCCTTGTCTTTTATGCTTCGAGCAGTTGCCGAAGCGATCTCCAGTGACGGGCGAGCACATGGCCAAATTGAAGCAAGCGGGATGATTAAAACGATGAAGCTATAAAAAGGGGCGTCGTCCCTGACCTTGGTCTTTCACTTCTACTGCGTTTATCCCTGCCTCTCAAACTAACCCTCGTTCGAGCACCCGTTCATCTTCTTCTGCTTCCCAAGCTCTTCGTCCTCGATTCTCAGTTCTCAGATCCTTCCTCCAGGTCAATTCATTTCCGTTCTCATGGCTTCTTCATCCCTTTCCTACTCCATTTTTGGTTCTGGGGGTTATTCCCCCAATCCTTCACAACCTTCCTCCTTCCCAGCACCTAGCTGGTCGTCTTCCTCACCTGATAGGGTTCCGTTAGAATAGCAACAAGCTACCGGACGATCTCCAACTGGGAGTTGTTCGGCTGCCGGTCGGGCCCCAATCCGGCGCCATCCGACCATCGCCGACCCATCTTCCACCGCTGTGAGGGAGTCTCTTGAGTGGACTGCCTCCACTATAACCGCCCAAGACATCGTCAACCTTAGGGCTAAGTATAGTCTTCCCTCCAACATCCGCCTATTCTGCCCTGCTCCTGAGGATAGGATGACCTCCTCCCGTCCCGGGAGAGTTGCTTTATACGGAGCCTTTTTCAACGCTGGGCTTCAGCTACCCCTTCACCCCTTTATCCTTAATCTATTAGATAGGTATTCTTTGGTGCCGGCACAATTAGTTTCAAATTTCATTCGGACTATTGTGGGTTTCCTGGTGCTGTGCCACTTCCATGGGATAGAAGCTATGATCTCCCTCTTTCGTAGCTTATACACCCTTCTTAAACAAGCTGGGTGGTGGTCCTTCGCTCCTAGGCCAACCAGAGCCCTCAAACTTTATCTTCCTACATCTGTCAAGGGGTGGAAAGATAGGTTTTTCTTTGCTGATGTTGAGAGGGTGAGAGGGGTCTGGAAAATGCCAAACACCGACCCAAACAAAGATTCCTCCATACTTCCGAGGGACCAAGTGGCATTCGAGCAGCTGCTGACTGCCGATGTCCCTCGATGCAACCAACTTCTGGCCGAGGAGAATCTTCAGCTTGCCAGCCTCATTCCATCTGGTGGTGAGCAGCCATGATTTACTCACCCCCTTCTTCTTTTTCTTCCTTTCCTTTCCTTTTTTTACAAAGTCCTTTTGGCATGTGCAGATATGTTGCCACCGATTGAAGCGGTGAGAAGGGTTGTGGCCAAGGAAAGAAGGGCCAAGGCGGATGAAGCCTTCGCCGAAAAAAGGGCCATAGCCAAAGCGGCCAGAAAGAAGACTGAGGCCGAATGGGCCAAGGGGAAAGCTGAAGAGGCTGAAGGATCAAGGAAGAGGCCTCGATCACCATCGCCGACTCGATCTCGATCCCTAACCCTGCTCATCCGCAAGCCCCGAGCGGATCGGGAGGCAGACATCGACCTCACTGCTGACACGCCCCTGGAAGGGCCGGGGGCTAGAGTACTACCATCACCACCACCGGTCATTCCAGAAGCGGGTGACTGAGCCAGCCCCAGACTCGGTTCCAGAGGCTGCCCCACCAGCAGAAGAGGCAGCGCTGAAGAGCCTCCCAGGGTAACAGTGCCGACGGAGGGGGTGCCATCGGCCCTTGATGCAACGCCATCGACTTTGGTGCCCACCAAAACCGCCGAGAATGAAGCCGTCTCCACCTCCTTTAGAAACATCCTCGAGCACAAGGGGCACTGGGCGGAGCGGATGATGGCACAAGTGTGCACGCCCAAGCCCCAAAGGTCTCTCCAAGAGCAGGGGACCTCCTCCTTCTTTCAGGAGGCTTTTGTAGCTCACCATTGGGTAAGTACTTTCCCTTCAAAATCTCCTTGTTTAAGAACTTCCTTTTTTTTAGCCTCTCCCTGATAGCAACTTTCATGCAGGCAGTGAATTCCCTGGTCGCCCTGAAGAGCGCCCTTTCCCAAGTCAAGGCCGCTCTTGGCCAATCACAAGAAGAAACCCACCAAGCCCAGGCCCGAGCGGAGGAGGCCGAGAAGGCTTTGGAAGCTGCCCTAGCTGGGAGGGCCGAAGAACAGGCCCGGGCGGAGAGGGCCGAGAAGGCCTTGGAGGTGGCCCGAGCCAAGGGCCAGGCCTAGGTAGAAAAGGCTGAGAAGGCTTTGGCGACGACACAAGCTGCTGAAGAAAATAATAAGCAAGTGAAGTTGGATCTGTTGGTGTTCCAAAGTAGCCTGGAATTCACCAACATTCAAAAAGGCATGGCCGAGGAGTGGACGGAAAATGCCGAGGAGATTGCCCATCGCTCCGACGCACAAGCGAATGAAATGAAGGCAGCTGTGGCAGCAGCAGAGAATAGGGTTGCTGAGGCGGTAGAGAGCTTTCGGCAATCTGCCATCTTTAGTGAAGAGCTAGCCAAGGCCACCGCTTTTGCCTACAACATAGGCTTCCAAGATTGCAAGGATAAAGTAAGAAGAGTTTACAACCTTGGGGATCTGAACGATTTGAAACCAGATGAGGCTACGAAGGAAACACCAGTGAAGAATCATTCTCCCGACAATAGCCCAGCATCGGTCGAGCCATGAACACTGTTGTATCTCTTTTTCTTTTTATCATTGTAAGGAAGTCCGAGTAAAGTCGGCAATTTTGTAAACCCTTTTACCATTAATGATGACTTTTTTAGAATCCTCATGCGGCGGAGTTGTTACTTTGCTTCCGTAGTGGCCAAGATGAGTTCACTTAGAGTATAGGCCGAGGCCGAAAATATAGGCATATGTAGCCGGTGCCCATGAATTGAAGTTGAGATCGAGGCTAACGCTAGAGTGACTTCTTGAATGTAGAGCGCTGATCTAGCTTCACACTTGAATGCCGACATGGAGGCAGGGTCAAGTACCGACTTGGAATCGAGCTTGAGTGCGACATGGAGTCGGGCTTGAGTGCCGACGTAAAGTCAAGCTTAAGTGCCAACATGGTTGGGCTTGAATGCCGACGCAGAGCCAGGCTTGAGTGCCGACGTGGTCGGGCTTGAATGCCGATGCGGATCCAGGCTTGAGTGCTGATGTAAAGTCGAGCTTGAATGCTGACGTGGATCCATGCTTGAGTGCCGATGTGAAGTCGAGCTTGAGTGCCGACGTGAAGTTGGGCTTGAGTGCCGATGTGGTTGGGCTTGAATGCCGATGCGGAGCTGAGCTTGAGTGCCGACGTGGTCGGGCTTGAATGCCGACGCGGAGCCAGGCTTGAGTGCCAATATGGAGTCGGGCTTGAGTGCCAATATGGAGTCGGGCTTGAATGCCAATGCAGAGCTGGGCTTAGGTGCCGATGTGGTCGGGCTTGAATGCCAATGCAGAGCTGAGCTTGAGTGCCAATATGGAGTCGGGCTTGAGTGCCGATGTGATCGGGCTTGAATGCCGACACGGAGCCAGGCTTGAGTGCCGATGTGGTCAGGCTTGAATGCTGACGCAGAGCCGGGCTTGAGTGCCAACATGGAGTCGGGCTTGAGTGCCGACGTGGTCGGGCTTGAATGCCGACGTGGAGCCAGGCTTGAGCTAGAGAAGCAAGATTGCTCAAGAGTATTTTTATTAGTAAATAGAGGTAAATATTATTCAAATATATTGGAATACTCAAATCTATGGTGTCAGTACACATTACTGGTAAAACTGACGAAGGTTGTCCGCATTCCAAGTTCGAGGGAGTATCTTCCCATCTAGTTCCTCGATCCGGTAGGCTCTGCGATAAAGTGCATTGGTGACCCAATAAGGCCCTTCCCAATTGGGTGATAATTTGCCTCCTTTAGTGGGTTTGGAGACTTCTGCTCGCCTAAGGACCAAGTCTCCATGAAGGAATGTTCTTGGGCGAACTCGGGTGTTGTAGTATTTTGCAACTCTTTGGCGGTAAGCAGCCATCTTGATTTGTGCTCGATCACGGGCCTCCCCAACAAGGTCAAGGTTGGCTCACAACTGGCTTGGATTGTTCCCCTCATAATATGATTGTATTTGGGGACTAGGAATGCCAATCTCTACCGGGATGACGGCCTTCGACCCGAACACTAAGCCAAAGGGAGTTTCTCTCATGGGGATCCATGGTGTCGTGTGATATGCCCACAGCACGTTCGGGAGCTCCTCCACCCATCTTCCTTTAAAATCATCCAGGCGCATCCTGAGCCCTTGAAGGATGATACGATTTATCACTTCGGCCACTCCATTTGACTGAGGGTGACCGACAGAGGTGAACTTCAGGCATATGCCTAGCTCGGTGCAAAATTCTCGAAAGGGAGCATTGTTGAATTGTCGCCCATTGTCAGTAACAAGGGTGTAGGATAGCCCGAATTGAAAAATAACAGACTTCCAAAAGAAATTCCTCACCTTGGCTTTGGTGATTTTGGCGAGTGCTTCGGCCTCTACCCACTTAGTAAAATGATCGATGGCAACGAGGAGAAACTTTTTCTGACCAGAGGCTAGAGGGAATGGTCCCAAAATATCCATCCCCCATTGGGCGAAGGGCCATGGAGCTGACAAGGGACTCAGTTTGAAGGTTGGCAGCTGTTGGATGTTGGTGTGCCGCTGGCAGCTATCGTACTTCCGAACTAACTCGGCCGCATCTCCTCGCATGGTAGGCCAATAATAGCCTTGGCATAAGGCCTTGTGTGATAGTGTCCTACCCCCCAAGTGGTTCCTGCAAATACCCTCATGGATCTCACGGAGTATGTAGTTAGCATCTGCAAGACCAACACACTTAAGGAGGGGGTGAGAAAAGGACCTTCGATATAGTTATCCGTCAAGCACAAGGAATTTAGATGCATGCCACTTGAGTAGTTTTACTTCAGTAGGGTCAACCAGGAGGGCGCCGTTGGTGAGTTATCGGATATAGGCATCCATCTAGAAAGGATCTTGCTTGATTGGCAAGGATTTTTCCACCACATTGATACTTGGGGCTTCTAGATGTTCTACATAAGTTTTCCCCAAGGTCCCGTCGGCTGAAGTGGCTAGCCAGGACAAAGCATTCGCTCTGGCATTCTCCCTTCGAGGAATGTAGCTGACGCTAAAGTGAGTAAAGGGAGAGGCTTGTGATTGCACCATATTCAAGTAGCAAGACATTGTAGGATCTCGAGCCTCATACTCTCCCTTTACCTGACCAGAGATGAGCTAGGAGTCGGTGAAGACTCTGAGGCGCTTTGCTCTGAGCTCCTGTGCTAGCCGTATTTCTGATAGCAAAGCTTCATACTTAGCTTGGTTGTTTGTAGCCGAGAAGAAGAAACGAAGGGCATACTCGGTCACAATGCCATCCGGACTTGTTAGGATGAGGCCTGCCCCACTGCCTTGAGAGTTTGATACTCCACCTACATGAAGGATCTAGTCCTCCCTCCTTCCCCCGGTTATAATGTCTGAGGGGCCTGCATGAGGCTCCTCCGGCTGCTCCTTTGTCCAGGTGCATTCGACCAGAAAATCTACTAAGATATGGGACTTCATGGCCGACCTGGGATGAAATGACAGATCGAATTCTCCTAGCTTGACTGCCCACTTCGCTAGTCGACCGGAGGTGTCGGGGTGAGAGAGAATTGCCCTGAGCGGTTAATCCGTGACCACCACGATCGGGTGCACTTGGAAGTATGGTCTGGGATGCTGAGTAGAGATGATTAGCACAAAGATAATCTTTTCGGTATTGGAATACCTGATCTCTGCGTCATAGAGCACTTTGCTTGTATAGTAGACTAGCCTTTGCGTCTTGTCGGCGTCGACACGAACGAGCACAGAACTCACCACTTCGGAGGATGCAACGAGGTAAAGGAGGAGTTCTTCTCCTCCCCTGGGCTTGGATAGCAAGGGTGGGGTGGATAAGAACTTCTTCAATCCCTCGAACGCTTCTTGACACGCTGTCGTCCAATCGAAGCTGTCAACTTTGCATAAGGCTTTGAAGATGGGTAGACACCTTTCTGTTGACCTTGCTAGAAAATGGCTCAAGGCGGCTATCCTTCCCATGAGCCATTGTACTTTCTTCTTGTTGCTTGGTGGTCTCATATCTATGATGGCTTTGATCTTTTCGGGGTTAGTTTTGATTTCCCTCTATGTCACCATAAATCCTAGGAATTTGCCCGTTAGGACTCCAAAGGCGCACTTCCGTGGGTTCAGTTTCATCCGATATCGGCGAAGGTTGTCGAAGGTTTCTAATAGGTCGGCAATATGGTTGTTGGCATGAATGCTTTTCGTTAACATGTCATCCACGTACACCGCCATGTTACACCCGATTTGGCCTTCGAATACCTTATTCATCAACCTCTAATAGGTGGCTCCTGCATTCTTCAACTCGAAGGGCATGACCTTGTAGCAATAGATGCCCTTCTCGGTCATAAAAGAAGTGGCCTCCTCATTAGCCAGGTCCTTCCATACTGGTTGTACCCTGAGAAGGCATCCATCAAGCTAAAGGTTTCATGGCCCGATGTGGCATCCACCAGCTGATCGATCCTGGGCAGTGGGAAGCTGTCCTTGGGGCATGCCTTGTTGAGGTCGGTGAAATCAACGCACATCCTCCAGCTCCCATTGGCCTTACGAACCATGACCACATTGGCAAGCCAGACTGGGTAATGCGCCTCCCGTATATGGCCCGTTGTGATCAATATGTTGACTTCCTCGTCCACGGCTCTTGGCTCTCGGGAGCAAAACTCCTCTTCTTTTGCCGAACTAGTCGACTCCTCATGTCGATGCTAAGTTTATGGGTGATGACTTCATGTGGCACTCTTGACATATCCGAGGCTGACCAAGCGAAGACGTCCGCATTGGCCCGCAAAAAGGCAAGTAACCGATCCCTCGCTTCGGGAGGAAGAAGCGTTCTGATTCAAATTGTCTTCATTGGATCCTTCCCCAGCGGAAAAGTCAACAAACTTTCACCCGGTTCTCCTCTCCACTCGGAGTCTCTGGGATCAAGTGGCTCGGGCGCCGGTGGAACAGTCACCTCATGAGGACTAGGTGCAGTGTGATAGCAGAGGGATACCAAGTTTCACTCCCCGTGCATCTTCTCGACTCCCTAGTTGGTTAAAAACCATACCAGTAACCTCTTTGTAGAGATAATGGCATCGAGGAGATTAAGACCGGGCCTTCCAAGAATAGCATTGTAGGCTAAGGGAACTCGGACGACCAGAAATTTTATGAAAACTATGTTCTGGCGTGGTTCCATCCCGACCGTAACTGGGAGAGTGATTTCTCTTTCCACCTTTACCGTATCCCCAGTGAAACCCATAAATGGGGTGGTCACGGGGCAGAGAAGACTTGTAGATAGACTCATTCGAACAAAAGCTTCGTATAAAAGAACATCTACTGAACTTCCACTATCGACAAAGATTCGCTTTATAGGGTGTTTGGCTATCGTCATTGATATGATGATGCTATCATCATTGGGGTTGTCCACCCCCTCTAAGTCCCTTTTAAAGAAGGGAATTACAGAGTCTACCCCCTCCCCATGCTGCCTCCTAGGGTTGCCGCCTGCCCTCCCAGAAGATCATGGCCACCGTCTTCTCTATCGGGGCATTGTCTACGTCGATCTGGGAAGCAGAAGGAGCCAACGGGCCCGGAGCAACGGGGTTCCCTCTCTGGACAAACTTTCCAAGATGGCCTTACTGAACGAGCTCTTCGATGGCTTTCTTCAACAGGCAGCAGTCCTCCGTGTCATGGCCATAGTCTCGATAGTAGCGGCAGTAAAGGTCCTTGTTGCGAGGGACTCCTGGCCTCATGGGAGAGGGATGCCGAAAATAAGGCTCACCCTCGATTTCCAGCAAGATATGAGATACTGGGGCAAGAAGCGAAGTAAAGTGCTACTTTGGGACCAGGACCCAAGGTCGGTTATCTGGGCGACGAGGGGGCTCAAACTTCCTCGGCCGCTCTCCAGCAGGCTCCGGATGTGCTGGTTTCTTATTGGAACCCTTGTCGACCTCCCTTCTGGAGAAGTCTGCTTCGTCAGCGCGAATATACTTCTGCGCTCGACTCAATAGCTCTGCATAAGAACTGAAAGGCTTCTTGTCCAAGAAATAAGCGAAGCGGAAGGGACGAAATCCCCGCTTCAGGGCCAGAGTGGCCATGGAATCCTCAAGATTATAGACTTCGAGCGCAACCTCCTTGAACCGAGCTACGAAGTCTTTCAAGGTTTCACCGCTCCTCTGTTGGACTGCGAATAGGCTATCAGCTACCCTGGGGATCTTCCGGCATGCATCAAAGTGGGCCAAGAAGGACTGCTCCAGCTGCCGGAAGGAGTCGATACTGCGTGGGGGCAGACGGGAATACCACGCATGAGCAGCTTTTCGGAGCATCACCGGGAAAGTGATGCAAAGGAGAGAATCTGCGGCCCCTTGGACTTGCATGAGAACCTTATAACTCTCCATGTGATCTAGGGGGTCTGCGGTGCCGTCATATGGGTCCAACTAAGGAAGACGAAATCGGGATGGAACCGGTTCCTCCATAATATGGCGAGATAGTGGGGGACGGTGATCATAGTCTGCCTCGTGAGGGTTGGTAACCTACGACTGAGCTCCTCCAGCGACTGATGATACTCATCCAACCGTCGCTCGGCCCAGTGAGCAATTCGTTTGTTGATGGAATCCCCCCTTAAAGATTCAGAAGACGAGCGGGGAGAGGAGTGCCAGTGGAGAGGGTGCACCTACGCAGGTTCCTTCCCGCTACGCCGCTTGGGGAGGTGGTCGGAGCGGCGGGAAGGAGGTTGTAGCCGTTTGGAGGTCTCCCAGCGGTGGGGTCTCAAAAATGTGCGATAGAAGAGCTCTGGGGGAGTCCTATCATTATGAGACTGGCCAGCCCCTTGATCCCCTGCATGGAGCATAGGGAGCAGAGGTGGCAATGGTGTGGTGGCGGAGCACTATTCTTGCAGCCCCTGAACCACCGCCATGAGATCTTGAACTTGCTGGGTCAGGGCGGCGAGCCGGTCAGTCTAGCTAACCTGCGGCTGCATGGGGAGCGAAGAAGGGAGGTCGGCCTCCGGTTGCTCAGCCCAGGGGAGGTGCCCTCTAGCCTGACTGGTAGAGGCCTCCTGTGCGAGTGTAACCGCCATCTTCCTTGCAGGGGTAACAGGTACATCGAGTGAACGTTCGCCTGCACTGACACCCCCTACCTGGCGCGCCAATCTGTTGCTGCCAAATCATTTCCGAAGAACATCTGGCAGGAAAAGAGTTCCGTGGGCCTTCCAGGAGATGACAGGACCACTTCCTTTAGCTGGAAACCTACAACAAAAGTCCCAGACTGGTGATTCCGGCGAAGACCCTCCGAAGCTCTAGTTAGTGTCTGGAGAACAGGACTATAGATGAGAGTAGTTCAGAGTCCCCTTCCTTGTTATGAGTGAAGGTTTTTATACCTGTTCGGAGGTCCCTCTTATCCTTTGGAGATGATCGTTGAATCATGTTGTCTGCTAGGATCGGCGCTATAAGTGATAGGTGGGCGCATAACCGCTAGATATACGCTGTAAATAATGGTAACCGCCCGTAGTCTTAGCGAAGAGTGGGTTAGTGGGTCACGTGGCAATCCTAGGCACTTATTAGGTCGATGGGAACAATGTTTAAGGTTGGTTCCTCAGCCAAAATTAGAGGCCAAGAGCATGTCATGGCCGAGGCCGAGGCCGAGATGAAGCTTAGAGCCGAGGATGAGGCAAGGCTCGAGGCTGAGGCCAAGGCCGAGATGAAGCTCGGAGCCGAGGTCGAGGTAAGGCTTGAGGCCGAGGCCAAGGCGAGGCTCGAGGCCGAGACCGAGATGAAGCTCAGAGCCGAGGCCGAGGCGAGGCTCGAGGCTGAGGCCAGCCGCCGAATTATTACTTAGCTTCGGAAATCGTGAAGACTGTTAATCCATCGTCTGGGGGGCTTGATCAGCCACATCAATTCGAGATATGCTGCTACTCGAAAATCAACTTCCTTCTTTCATTATTCAACGTCTCCTCCATGCGCTACAGATGCAAGAGTGGAATAGTTTCGATTTTCAAAAAATTGCTCTCTTGTATTTCAATGACGCCCTGCCACAGCTTTCGAATGTTCTAGATCCAAGGCGATACAAAGACTTCCGGGGCATGGATCATTTACTTGAAAAGTGATACTTTTTGTTATTCATTGTGGTAAAAAAAAACATTACTTGAAGTGACTTTTTAAGAAGCGTATGTAGACTAAAACTTTACGTGAATTGATTTTAAAAAAAAAAAACGCTTTCTCAAAGCATCATTTGAAGTGGTATTTTCATCTTATCATGATGAATGAGAAAAGCATCACTTAAAGTGATACATTTTTCTTTAACGCCATCATACTAAATACTTTTTCTTATACATTTTTTAGGTAAAATCGGTGTCAAACAACACTGATTTAACAAAAAGGGTTCGATGAAAGAAGGCTCATCACATTCCATTTTTCAAGTGGTTTTCATAGTAAATACTTTTTCTTTCGCATTTTTTATGTAAAATCGGTGTCAAACTATACCGATTTGAAGAAGGGGACGTTGGGAGAAGGTCTGTAATGCCCCGGAAAATAAAAAAATATTTTGTTTCCTTTATATGTCTGTCTCGGGCGCTTGTTGGGGAAGAAAATGGCGAACCGCTGAGGTTTCCAAATTTCTTAAATTATTTTAACGAGGATAATTGCACTTATTGATTTTTCTAAAGCATAGCGCGCAATGCATTTGATAATGAGTATGATAGAGGCCTTGGTGCGCGTGGGGTTGTTATGCTTTTAATGGTGGTCTACCAATTATTAGTTATTTTTGGATGGTGGTCCAGACGTGCAGATGAAAGCAACACTTCCAAGAACATTGTCGTTTTCTCAGCATTTTGCCCAAAACGATTATGCCATATTTTGTTGACTAGTCGTCAAGATGGACCACCCAATTCAAAGAAAAAAAAAAAAATTCCGAGCACTTTTCGCATATACATGCATGAGCTCTTGTGCTGGCTCAGAATGAAAATGATAAAAGGATGTCATAGTCCCCCCTTCTCCCCGAAGGGTTCCCGGGCACTTGCCATCTAAGAGCGGAAAGGGAGGATGCAAGGAGGAAGCTCATCAACACACGACGGCGCCTTGAGCATCGATACAGAATGGTTAAAAGAGGCTAGTTCTGAAGCAAGCAAGTCCTTGAACAAAACAGTACCCCCGGTCAGTCCAACCATCTTTAGAGTGCCCCCAAGCTTGCGATGTGGCAATCTACGTTATTACGAGCCAAAATTGGTAGCCATCGGCCCTTATCATCGCTCCAAGGGATTGCAGGTGGGGAAAGACTTGCAGGACATGGAGGAGCTCAAGTGGCGGATGTTACACCATTACCTCTCTATGGTTCCAAATGGAGAAAACAATGAGGATCTCAGAATGATGAAGAACGATGAGAAGAGAGCCCGAAATTGCTATTCAGAGGTGATCGACATGGATAGTGATCAGTTCATGACGATGCTTCTACTCGACGGAAGCTTCCTCGTTCAAATATTTATTACCCTTGATGGCAACCGGAGAGGAGAAGCACCGGAGGAGCTCAAATCATTGCTATTCGATAACAATCGGTTCGGTCCACTCATCATTCGAGATATGCTGCTACTCGAAAATCAACTTCCGTATTTCATTGTTCAACGTCTCCTCCATGCGCTACAGATGGAAGAGTGGAATAGTTTCCATCTTCAAGAAGTTGTTCTCTTGTATTTCATTGGCGTCCTGCCACAGCTTTCGAATGTTCCAGATCCAAGGCGATACGAAGACCTCCGGGCGCGGAACATTTACTTGACTTGTTCCACATATGGATCTTGAGTATTCCAAGAAGAGAGGCGAGCGAAACAAAACGCTGCCGTAAAAGGCCATTCGAACGGCTTTGTTCATTTGTATCCCTGATGCTCAAGAGGACTGGGAATTGTCTCTGCAAGGTGGTGTGCTACTGTTGTAATTCCTCGCATTCGGATGAAGATCTGCTGACTGTCCCGACCGTGACCGAACTTGCAGAGGCAGGAGTGAAGATCGAGGTCAGTAAAGCAAATAGCTTTCTAGACATTTCATTCTCTATGGATAAGGGAGTGTTGAAAATCCCGGCCATTTATGTCGACGACCATACAAACTTCTTTTTCGCAAACCTCATCGCTTTGAGCAATGTTGTGGAAGAGACAAGATCAAGAAGATGGACATCAGTAGCTATGCCTTGTTCTTGGATGACATCATCAATACGCCGAAAGATGTAGACTTGCTTCACCAACAACGGATCATTCGCCGATGTCCCGGTAGTGAAGAGTACACTGCATCCGTCTTCAACAAAATAGGCAATGGTGTTGTTTTTTATATTGATGAGAAGAACTACCTTCACACAGTGTACAAAGACTTGAATGCATACTGCCAAGCAATATGGCCTAGGTTCCGTGCTAAAGTTGTGCATTACTATTTCAACGGTCCATGGGCGTTTCTATCATCAGTTGCAGCTGCTTTGGCCATCGTGCTCACTATTCTCCAAACAATCTACACTATTATAGGTTACTACTACAGGAAGTGACCAGCTGTAGTGGCTACCGTCCTCAATATAACATGGCCCAAGTGCTGCATTTGAATTCAGTTATGGTAATGAAGAAAGGTAATCCAACTCTTCAAGACTCTGCTTCGTTATGGTGTTCGGTTGTGTGGTCATACTTTGTTTTTTCTTTATGACTACTGTAAGGTTGTGTGGTCAATGTTCTGATGTGATTTGTTTAGTTTACGTGGTCATGGTGTTTGGTTTGATTAGTTTGGTGCCAAGATCCAATTTGATGTTGTTGTTGACGGTAGAGCTTGTAAAAGACTGTTTGATGTTTGATGGCTTCATTTCTATAATACTGCACGTAGAATTTTAATGCTTGTTTGGCAAACGCTTTTATTACTAGAAAATAGCTGAAAGGGACATTGCATAATTTAATTTATTAATTCTTTATACTACTAAAACAACCGTTACAAAGTGCTGCTGCGAAAATCCGACTCGGGTGCGCTCCTAGCTCCTGATCCAGACGTCGATTTCATCGCCTTGGGATAGAACCTGCAAGACAGTCCGCACACAGACGGTGATGTGGGGGTTGCCCTCTACGAAAGACCCTTCGACGTTCAAGTCAATGAAGATTCACAATACGTAGATGTGAGGAGAAGACTCTCACAGAGGAGTTCCCCTGTTGGCGAGTGTTCTCTATCGAGAGCTTCGAGCTCAAGGGGAGCTTCAATAGACTGTCCCCGAACCGTGTATGAAAAATGTGCCTAGAAAAAGACATACCTGAGAGGCTTGAAGGTGGTGATATTTATAGGTGATCACCTGATGCCTTGGACGTGCTCTAGATGAGGTCCGAAAACTGTTAAGATTCGAATCGAGTTTGTTGTGAGGCCGATGGGATCCGTATCTTGTTAGTTAAAGGATCGACGGTCGAGAGGGCTATCCGGCGCTTTGAGATTCAGCGATCATATAGGCTCTAGGCCGCTTCCGGTAGCACAGGTATGATTGTCTATATGGATCCTTATTTGGTTTTTATGGTTCCGCAGAGGTATGGATATCACTCGGGCAGGCCGGGTTATGGATAGCTCGGCTAGCGAGGCATAGAGATCGCTCGGGCTAGGACCGAGAGGTAAGGATAGCTTGGCTAGCGAGGCATAGAGATCGCTCGGGCTGGGGCTGAGAGATAAGGATAGCTTAGCTAGCGAGGCATAAGATCGCTCGGGCCGGGGCCTAGAGATAAGGATAGCTCAGCTTACCGAGAAATGGCTCGGCCAGGGTGGCCGCGGTATGAAGATAGCTTAGGTTGTTGGGATGACCCGACTTTGCCAAAGGTGATTTGGCTTTGTCGCTTGGATGTCATGCCAGCTGGCTAGTAGGGTGTCCCAATGGCGTTTGACCCAATGGTCGATGTGGGCAGTCAATAATGTAATAACGATTTTACCCCTCAACACATACCCCCCACTCCCTAGTCCGAAGTGTAATTTCGGATATAGGGAGTAGAATTCTGGAGCAATCTTATTTGGGGGATTCGAAAAGGCGGGCAATGATGATCTCGTAAATGATGGGCCATTGTTTTGTCATCATTTTCTATCGTGGCTCGAGAAAAAGACGCCTAGTTTGTCGCAAGATGCGATTGTGGGAGCTCCATGTGGCGGGACTCCTTTATTTCTGGCGCCCGTATCGGGGCCTTTGGCGTCCAGGGCTTTCTTTCTGAAGCGCTTATTTAAAGAGGACTGGGGCGGCGTTACTTCTGCAATGACTCTTTGTCCCTGCCGCAAAGATTTTCGCTTCTTCTTTGTGCCCTTGCATGTCTGTTCGAGGGATCAACGACTCAACTGGAGTCGTATAATTTTTCTGATTTCTTGAATGCCGCAGCGACATTAGAGGTCGAAACTACTTTTTAATTCATTTGTTTTTACTTCCTGCGCCATGGCGTGCTTGTAATATCTCTTCAGAGATTGTATTTCTCACCGATTATGAAGTAAAGAAAGTTTTTTGTTCTTTATTCTTTTTTCAAATGTTCGTAGATGTTTTCTTTTCCTTTTTGGCGTGACCATGCAGTCTTGCTCATTTTAGGCGTACCGAGTCATGCTCGGCTCGTAAACCTTCGACTGTGCTTGGATAGCACTGCCTTCGTTAGGCACTTTCATAGTGTTTGCCCCCTTTCAGAGGGGGCATTGGCCTCTGTTCAAGTTAGAGGGAGGTCTGAGCGACCTTACCGGTTCACAAGATAGGCGCTGCCCAATAAAAAGGGGCTAGGTAGGTCTTTTCCTAAGGAGGAAAGATTTGCATAATTCTGCTGATGGGCAGAGAGAGGGATTGTTTATTTGCGCCGAAGTACGATAAGACGTATCAATTGCATTAAAATGTCTGGGAAGTTAACCGGCCTTGCCGTTACTGTAGAACCACCAGGGCCACTTGGCTTTGTCCGAGGCTTTTGATAATAAGAGATGCACTTTGCCTCTGGCCGAGATTTTCC
This sequence comes from Calamus simplicifolius, assembly GCA_900491605.1. Lineage (NCBI taxonomy): Eukaryota > Viridiplantae > Streptophyta > Magnoliopsida > Arecales > Arecaceae > Calamus > Calamus simplicifolius. The sequence continues at coordinate 203,140 of UESW01001419.1, read as the reverse complement.
ATAATAACAGATGCACTTTGGCTCTGGCCGAGGCTTTTGATAATAAGAGATGCACTTCGGCTCTGGCCGAGGCTTTCCATAATAACAGATGCACTTTGGCTCTGCCTGAGGCTTTTAATAATAAGAGATGCACTTCGGCTCTGGCCGAGGCTTTCCATAATAACATATGCACTTCGGCTCTGGCCGAGGCTTTTGATAATAAGAGATGCACTTCGGCTCTGGCCAAGGCTTTCCATAATAACAGATGAACTTCGGCTCTGCCTGAGGCTTTTGATAAGAAGAGATGCACTTCGGCTCTGGCCGAGGCTTTCCATAATAACATATGCACTTCGGCTCTGGCCAAGGCTTTTGATAATAAGAGATGAACTTCGGCTCTGGCCGAGGATTTCCATAATAAGAGATGCACTTCAGCTCTGGCTGAGGCTTTTGATAATAAGAGATGCACTGTGGCTCTGGCCGAGGCTTTCCATAATAAGGGATGCACTTCAGCTCTGGCTAAGGCTTTTGATAATAAGAGATGCACTATGGCTCTGGCCGAGGCTTTCCATAATAACAGATGCACTTCGGCTCTGGCCAAGGCTTTTGATAATAAGAGATGCACTTCGGCTCTGGCCGAGGCTTTCCATAATAAGAGATGCACTTCGGCTCTGGCCGAGGCTTTCCATAATAACAGATGCACTTCGGCTTGGCCAAGGCTTTTAATAATAAGAGATGCACTTCGGCTCTGGCCAAGGCTTTCCATAATAACATATGCACTTCGGCACTGCCTGAGGCTTTTGATAATAAGAGATGCACTTCGGTTCTGGCCGAGGCTTTCTATAATAACATATGCACTTTGGCTCTGGCCGAGGCTTTTGATAATAAGAGATGCACTTCGGCTCTGGCCGAGGCTTTCCATAATAAGAGATGCACTTCAGCTCTGGCTGAGGCTTTTGATAATAAGTGATGCACTGTGGCTCTGGCCAAGGCTTTCCATAATAAGAGATGCACTTCAGCTCTGGCTAAGGCTTTTGATAATAAGAGATGCACTGTGACTCTGGCCGAGGCTTTCCATAATAACATATGCACTTCGGCTCTGGCCAAGGCTTTTGATAATAAGAGATGCACTTCGTTTCTGGCCGAGGCTTTCCATAATAAGAGATGCACTTCGGCTCTCGCCGATGCTTTTGATAATAAGAGATGCACTTCGGCTCTGGCCGAGGCTTTTGATAATTAGAGATGCACTTCGGTGGCCAAGGCTTTCCATAATAAGAGATGTACTTCGGCTCTGGCCGAAGCTTTCCATAATAAGAGATGCACTTCGGCTCTGGCCGAGGCTTTCCATAATAAGAGATGCACTTCGGCTCTGGCTGAGGCTTTCCATAATAACAGATGTACTTCGGCTATGGCCGAGGCTTTTGATAATAAGAGATGCACTTCGGCTTTGGCCGAGGCTTTCCATAATAAGAGATGCACTTCGGCTCTGGCCGAGGCTTTCCATAGTAACATATGCACTTCGGCTCTGGCCGAGGCTTTTGATAATAAGAGAAGCACTTCGGCTCTGGCTGAGGCTTTTCATAATAAGAGATGCACTTCGGCTCTGGCTGAGGCTTTCCATAATAAGAGATGCACTTCGGCTCTGGCCAAGGCTTTTGATAATAAGAGATGCACTTCGGCTTTGGCCGAAGCTTTTAATAATGAGAGATGCACTTCCGCTCTGGCCGAAGCTTTTAATAATAAGAGATGCACTTCGGTTTTGGCCAAGGCTTTTAATAATAAAAGATGCGCTTCATCTTTGACCGAGGCTTTAGGAACCGTAGAGTGTATACCTGGTGGTGCCATAGCGCGGGGAACATTGCTCGGCCCTGTCGAAGTTCGAAGACCATTTGGAGATCACTCGGTTCGGTCAGGGCTTGTGAGCTGCCCAAATTCGACTGAGGCTTTTACACCGTTTGGCCCAACCGGGGCTTGTAAGCTACCCAAATCCTGCTAAAGGCTTTTATGCCGTTTGGCCCAGCCGGGGCTTGTAAGCTGTCCGAATCCAACCAAAGGCTTGCAGATCACTTGGCTCGCAGCCGTACTGGGAGTGCTCGGCCATGCCGAGTCTTTGTGGAATAAGACTCGGTCCAGCCGAGGTACGGAGATTTAGCTTGGCCCCTAGGCGTACCGGGAGTGCTCGGCCATACCGAGTCTTTGTGGAATAAGACTCGGCCCAGCTGAGGTACGGAGATTTCCTGCTCAAGAAGGAAGCTCGGTCGTGTCGAGAATTGGTAAGCAGCATCAATTTTTTATTATGACTTTTTGAAAAAATGATTGTAGCAATCATGCCGCGGATCATAGAAACAAGATACCAAAACTGTAAACAGGGCAAGTCTATAGAAAGCGTACCCTACTGATAATATATACGGAGATTGTCTGAACTCCATGTCTGGGAATAGGTTTCCTATTTAGATCTTGGAGCTTATAGGCATCGGGTCTGATTACTTCTGCAATTTGATAAGGGCCCTCCCAATTAAGAGACAACTTCCCTTGCTCCAGCGGTTTCGAGACAGATGCCTTCCGAAGTATCAGATCGCTGGAGGTAAAAACTTTCCTTTGACTCTGGCGGAGTGATAACGAGCTATTCTTTGTTGGTAGGTGGCCATTCAGATTTGGTCGTGACCTTCCGGATAAACTTGGCTTTGATGAGCTTGTCTGCCTTCTCTTCAATGGCTTTTCTCCTAGCTGTGATCCGACCTTAATAGCTCAGTCGGGCCGAGCCTCGTCGAGTAGTACCTCCTTCGGTTCTTCGGCCGGCTCTTCCAGTTGCTCGGTGAGATCTTCCCGAGCATCCAGCATGTCCACTTCAGACTTTCTGAACTGGAGGTCGTTAACAAAGTAATGCCGAGCTATAATCTGACTTCTTCGAACCACCCCTACCCCCCATTCAGTGAGGAGTCTCATGGCGAGATGGGGAACAGAAATTATGGCTTTGAGAGAGATTAGCCCTAGCCCGCCGAGGATGGCATTGTAGGGAGATCTGAGCTTGGTTACAAGAAAATCCCTGAACACGGTAGCCACGCGGGGCCAGGTGCCGGCTCGGACTGACAGAGTGATAGCTCCTTCAGGGGTCATGAAATCACCTGTGAAGTCCCCTATGGCGGACTCCATCAGTCGGAGGCTTTCTATTCGGAATTTTAACCTCCCCAAGATCTTCATCGAAGAAGGTGAGTTCATCAACTCGAGCTTTCTTCGACGGGCTCCCCTACTCGCCTGGCCAAGAAGATAGGGATCCGGCTGCCGTTATCACATTGATATTGCCAATAACGAGAGGATTTGGTGGCAGGAGTTGGCAGGTTCAGGTTGACGATTCTCTTCATTATTCGGTTCAGGGGGGCTCCTAAACCGATTCAATCTGCCTCGCCGGATTAGCTATTCGATCTCATTCTTGAGCTGCCAATAGTCCTCGGTGTCGTGCTCGTAGTCTTGTGAAAGCGGCAGTACTTGGTTGGGTCCTTCCGAGCTCCGTTGCCTCGAGAGGAGGGGATCGAGGAAGTTGATGCTCGATCTCCATCAAAATCTAAGCTCTTGATGCGGTGAGGGGAGTATAGCGGTCGAACCTTCGAGCCGAACTTCGAGTTCGGTCTCGAGGTGGCGGCGGAGGAGCTCTGTGGTGGTGAGGCGAGCTAGTGCGGCGGTGGGCTCGCTGCCTGTCCGAGCCCTTTGCCTCTTTCTTCTTCATCTGTTCGACCTGGGCCGACCTCCTCGATTCTTTCACCCTAGCGTATTTGTCTGCCAGGGACATCATGTCCAACAGGCTCTTCGGGTAGTTAACCTCTAGAGCTAGGTAGAAGTCTCCCACCTTGGATACTCCTTCGGCTAAGGCGGGCATGGCCACCTCGTGATTGAGGTGGTCAACTTCTAGGAGGGCCGTGTTAAAGCGGCCGAGATAACTCTTCAACGATTCCCCCTCTCTCTACTTAACCTCAGAGAGGGAATCAGATCTCCATCGGTGACGGCGGCTGCTGCCGAATTGGCTGATGAAGAGGCGACTCAGCTTGTCAAATGAATCAATGGAACCTAGTTTCAAGCTGTTGAACCAGATTCGAGCAGATCCTCTCAGAGTAGAGGGGAAGGCAAGATAAAGGACCGCATCCGACGCTCCATGGAACATCATGATGGAGCTGAAGCTGCTCAGATGATCATCGGGATCAGTGGATCTGTGGTACGGCTCAATGACGGGGAGCTTAATATGAGGAGGAATCACTTCCCTTATGATCCCCTCGGAGAAGGGGATGCCCTGCTCCGCCCTCGGCTGGGATGGAGGAGCTTGTTTGGCGGCGTCTAACCCCCGACGCCATTTTCATCGTATCTCCTGCATCTGTTATCTGATCCCTTCATCCAGAGTGGTATGAGGGATTAGGCGAGGAGAGGATGCTAGCGGTGTCGAATCTTGGGAAGACACCAGAGAGGGGGAACGGACTCGCCTGGATCTGAGCAGGCTTTTCCCTCCAACTCGCTGTAGCGCCGGCTTCGCCTTTGTAGGCTGGCGACCACGATCCGTCGCTTCAGGCAGATTGGAAGAAGAGATCATAGGCGGGACAGGGGCAGCGGCCTCTTCATGAGGCTAAGAAGCAGGAGCAGTAGGGCCAGAAATCGCCTAGAATACCTGGACCAACTGGGTCAATGCTTGGATCTACTGAACCAGAGTAGCGAACTGGTCCAGGGTTACCACCGTCGCTGGTGGCGAAGGAGTTTCAGCTGGTGGTGGTAGCGGTGGCGCTGCCTCGCTAATCGGATCAGGCCTTTGAGAAGCAGCCTGATCTTGAGCCTTAGAGATGGCTCTCTTCCGATTGGCCATTAGAGGATGTTGCTTCCTCTGGTTCTTGAGTCTCGTCTCCTGGATTACAAGTTTATGGGACTTGATGGCCCTTCCTCTAGCTCCAATCTGTTGTTGCGGAAATCCGTTCTCCAACTCGGGTGCGCTCTTGGCTCCTGATCCGGACGCCGATTTCATCGCCTCGGGGTAGAACCTGCAAGACAGTCCGCGTGCAGAGGATGATGTGGGGGTTGCCCTCTGCGGAGAACCCTCCGACGCCCAAATCAGTGGAGATTCACAGCAAGCAGATGTGAGGAGAAGACTCTCACAGAAGAGTTCCCCTGTTGGTGGGTGTTCTCTATCGAGAGCTCCGAGCTCAGGAGGAGCTTCAATGGAGTGTCCCCGAATCGTGTATGAAAAATGTGCCTAGAAACAGACATACCTGAGAGGCTTGAAGGTGGTGATATTTATAGGCGATCACCCGATGCCTTGGACGTGCTCTGGATGAGGTCCGAAAACTGTTAGGATTCGAATCGAGTTTGTTGTGAGGCCGGTGGGATCTGTATCTTGTCAGTTAAAGGATCGACGTCGAGAGGGCTATCCGGCGCTTTGAGATTCAGCGATCGTATAGGCTCTAGGCCGCTTCTTCTGGTAGCACAGGTATGATTGTCTATGTTGATCCTTATTTAGTTTTCATGGTTCCGCAGAGGTATGGATATCACTCGGGCAAGTCGGGTTATGGATAGCTCGGCTAGCGAGGCATAGAGATTGCTCGGGCTGGGGCCGAGAGATAAGGATAGCTCGGCTTACCGAGGAATGGCTCGACCAGGGTAGCCGCGGTATGAAGATAGCTCAGGTTGTTGGGGTGACCCGACTTTGCCAAAGGTGATTTAGCTTTGTCGCTTGGATGTCATGCCAGCTGGCTAGCACGGTGTCCCAATGGCGTCTGACCCAATTGTCGATGTGGGTAGTCAATAATGCAATGACGATTTTACCCCTCAACAAAGTATTCTTAATTTTGCTTATTATTTATTTTGAGTATATGCTATTAAAATAGCATAATGTTGTAATAAATAATTACTATATCATTAACATATGATTATTATGTTATAATAATGATAGTACTGTAATATAGTTATAATATATTAATAGTAAATTATAATATAGCATAATCTAATACAATATAATATAATGTAATGCAATACTATATGGTGTAATATTATAAAATATGACACTTTGTTATAAGGTATAGTATTAGTATGATATATAGCAATATAATGTGGTTTTGATGAAGATAGCAGAGGCAAGGCATATAGCTGATCAAGAGCTGCAAGGTCTTATGTGGTGCAAGTGATGGATAAATTTAGGCTTATGTTACCGGATCCATGGGAACCGATCCAATGGCCGGTCTAGAAATCTTTTAAAATTTGTTCCAGAGAAAACCTGCTTTAACCCCTTCGAACCGACGGTTTATTGATCGAACTAGTAAACCAGTAATGGGTTTTACCTTTTTTTTAATCTAAAACGATGACATTTAATTCACCCTCGATTCTCATTTTCAAGCCCTCGCATGCTGCCACTCTCTTTCGGCTGCTACAGGGGAGAGGATCCGGAGATTTGAGGGTTTCGACAGTATTTCGAGCTCCGACGTCTTCGTCGGCCATCACCACTAGCAACCATCGGCTTCACATTGGTTTTCGACTCCTTGAATTTCAGATTTTTCTTTTCTAAAATCAGTAGCAAAGATTGGTTGCTTCAATCACAAATTGATTTGATCTTTAGAATTCTAGTCTTGGTTTCGTTTTCTTAATGCACAATCCCTTCGTTCTATTGCCAAGTGCTTCAAAATTTTCTTTGAATTCAGCTGCAGCAGCTGCTGCTGCTGCTTCTCCTAACGCCCTAGCAAGCAATCCCTTTCTGACATTTTCTACTTGCTTTTAAGAAAGGAAATTAAGGGCTTCTAGTAATGATGTATGCAAGGAACTTTTGCTAAATGGGACTTAAAATAGAACAGCTAATTGTTATGTGAATTTATCTTGAGAGCTCCGCTATTCATTCAACATCTGGTCAGAATGAGATTCTTCAACTTTGTGATAGAAGAAGGCCTTCCCCCAGCACAACTTATCTTTATTAGTTTGTAGAACAGTAGTCCTCTGAGCTTTAATGTCATGCAAGGTGATCTTGCTTAATTAGCCATCATTATTTATGCCACTATACGATTGAGATTCATGATATTTAAGTATGCTTAAATGATATGAGCCATTCTATTATGCAATTGGGAAAGAAGAAATGAGAATATTTGGGAAAGCATGGGTTTGGATCTCCTATGTCCTCATGCTGTTTGGGGTTTATCACCCAATATCCACTAGTTACTTCCCTCTTATAGCATTATTTAAGCAGAATTTGGAGAACACAAGGCCGTTGGTTGGGGAACCAACTCCCAACTCATAAGTATGCTCAACAATGTTGGCTTTTCATAGCATTATTTAAGCAGCCTTATAACTAAATCCTTCATAATGTTAAATGCAATAATTTAATTTATTCAGCAAACAATATATGTACAATAAATTTTAATTTTCAATTCTAGTCAAACTTTATTTGTAGATAATGATGATCAAAATGATGATGTGATCGAGGTTCCTCGAGGAGCTGATTTGAAATTATTTGGGAATGTAAATGACGTTGCTGGATTTGATGATGAATTTAGTGTTAATTTTAGTAATAGTGATTATGATCATCAGCTAATTTAGAATTCTCTAAGAGTACTAAAACTGCTTCTTTGCAAGGTGTGGCATGATCATTATTTATGTTTTAGGTTTTACATCAATTTATTTGAACCTTTTCTTTGTTCTTCATAAGTGCTATTAAGAAGTTAGGAAGTTTTAATTTGTGGACTTGTTAATAAGAATTAATTTCATTACATCTAATATATTTTTATAAATTTTATAATAAATTTAGATATTTTTTCCAATTTATTTGCTCATTAAGCCAAATCGGATTTATTAAAAATATTTTAAATCTACCTGATCAATCAAATCTATTTGCAGTCTATCTAGGATCAAATATAATCCAAATCCAATTTACAATATCAAGGTTTGAGATAAAATTGGAATGAAACTTATTTGCACCTACACATGTAATTATTATTTTATAGCTAAAATTAAAAAATGATAACCAAATATAGACTTATTAAATAATTTAAATGAAAGTAAAAAAGTCAATCTAAACTTTAATTTTTATTAAAAACTTTTATTTCTAAATACATGATTATTTGTAAATTATGATATTTAAATATTTATTCACATACTTAAAGATATAAATAAATATTCATAAAAGTAAATAATAAAATATAAATATTAAGATATAATTAAGTTAAAAATAAAAAAAATTTACCTCAAATAAAAAAAAATTTGTTTAAATTTAAATTTACTTAATACATTGATAAGTTAATTAAAGTAAAGAAAAATAAAATTTATAAATTTAAATTTATGATTCAAGACAAATCAAGTTCGGATCGGATCAAGTCAAAAAAAATTAAAATTAAAATCCCAACCCGGTCCAAACTTTAGATTGGGTCAAATTTGACCTAAGTTGTTTTCACTATGATGAACAAAACTGCTCACTTCCGTAGAAAAAAAACAACACACTTTTTTACTCACATAACTAAAAGATGAACTTTAATTGCATGAGATATTCCTCAGAAAAAGCATCAACACAAAATTTCATTTAAAGCAGTTCAAACAAGAGAATATAGGAGCATCTAATGCCTCTTTCTCCTGTTTCTTTTGCTCTTTTTCTTTCCTTTTCCTTTCTTCTTTCCTTTACCAACCTTCATGCGTGATCTATCATTGCCTTTGGATGGAGTTGGTGCCAACAAATGTTTCACATCAAGCACACCTTTCCTAAAGTGACCTTCACTTGCCTTCAACACTTTGTCTTCTGGTTTTAGCTTCTGGGGTTTATTATTACTCTTTCCAGCACTCTTAGTAAATCGGCCAAGAGCCAACCCCTAAAATCAATACCAATATAAACTTTGAGACCCATGCTCGGCAAAAATGGCATGAAATAGTAGGAATAGCCACCATGAAACAATACCTCTTCTATTTTCTTTTGTTCTCTTCGCTTCTCATTTTTCATAGCTGGTTTTGCCACGCTAAGCGATGTTCTATGCTTCTTAGGAGGCTGTTTTGAAGAGAATGCAAGAAGCTAAATAGAAATTGAGGAAATTGCTGATTTCGAGGATAGATAAATGTCAAAATGAATTCTCACCTTTCCACCCAAAGCAACAACGTTCCGGTTCTCCAACTGTTTCCTCTCCTTCCATGACATATTAGAGGCACCTTAATGAAACAGAAAAGGGATTAAGATAATAAATACGGTATGGCATGCTCAATAATTTAAATGTAATTAGGTTAAGGCCGACTTGCAGATGAAAAGACCAAATTCAAAATTACATAGTGATCTATCCTTGGCTAGGGTTATCTGTTGACAATGAAAATGTACTCCCTCTTTATTTTTCGCTTCCTTCTTGATCCATAAATAAAATGTCTCAATTATTCATAACAAGATTCAGTTAATCATGGCCATAGTAACAATTTCTTCATACTATTAAAAAATTCTCGAATTTGTCTTGATTCACTCTAAGATGACTTCCCGAATTATTCTCCATAAACAGATTAATCAATAATTATTCAATTGATCTAGAATTACAAATGGATTTGAGGACATATAGGTGAATTTTGCAACTTATAAATGATTTAATATAAATAATGCAAGAAAATTTTAAGGGATACAAATAAAGATACTGTATATTGTTGTTGGTGTTATTCTTGCCAAGCTTATTATTCTTACCTTTTCCATGCTTATTTCCACATGAATAAAAACACTTCAATAAAATGATATTCTTTATTTTTCAAAGAACATAGCACGTGCAAAGATTCATGAAAATAATTCTACAGTGATATCAACTTCCATTTGGTCCCATATGAAACAAGGGCAAGCCAGTCAGGTGCAAGAAGGTTGTCAACAAACATGAGTCAGCGCATATATGAGATGTACTAAAAGTTATGATAATTTTGTTCCTGTTCTCTATCCATATCTCTTTGATATCATGTCCCTCTAATCGCTCTGGGGCTTCAGATTTTATCTGCTTATATGCAATTATGAACGTTACTTGTTGAGGTCCTATACGTTAGATAAGAAAATTTCCTTTATTCGTATATAGAGGTTTGTACTACTGGAAGCCTTGGCTCCAGCACTCAGCTGCCATTATCACAGCCAACTTATCAATAAGTGCAATTTGATGCACACAAGGCATGACCTGTTTTGGGCTTCTAACAAAGTATCAGTTTGGTAGCCATACGATACAGTGAATACAAGCCGGCATGACAAAATTTGACAGCCATCATATCAATGGCCCAATTATTAAATTAGCCAGTAAAAGCAAGGGCATATTGTAAATATAAAATAGATAAAAAAAATTAAAAAAAAAATCTTGCAACGGCAACATGAATTAGCAATGTAGCTAAGTCATTAAGAAATTTAACTTGTTTATGACTTCAATTCTAATTCTGCACATAATCAGGATTGTTTTTTTGAAGAGAAACTAGATTCCTCCTCACTAAAACCAGATCAAAGTTAAGAAAAATCAGGTAAAGGCTAAAGATCTTTGCCAGGTTGAATGATTTATCCCAGCTTGCCAGGTTCTCTGTTCAGTCAACCTATCTGGTCTAATAGCTATTCTTTCACCTATTTGCTAAGGCATAGAAAGGTCAAGCGGCCAAACCATAGCTTACTCTTCCTCAGGCCACTCCATGGCTCTAGCAATGCTGCGTGATTGCAACAGTTCAGGTGACCTATTCCCTTCAGAGTTGTCCAAAGGTTTGAGACCCTTCCACCAAAATCAATAGCTTGTATGCGTGATACAAGGAAACTTATTGTAAATTCTCTATTTAGATCACCACCTATGGTTCATTAATCGGCACAAGTCCAAGAGAAAATAATATCTTGACCTAAAGGATGGATTATTTAGTAACTCCCTGCTAGGGTTGATTAATAAATTTGCAATCAGTAATCCATCCTGAGTTCCTTTAGTTGTTTAACCTTGCAAGCCCTCGCTCCCGAACCCTTTTAAGGGTGCTTCAGCTAAAAGGACCTTAAATGTCATCCAGGAAAAAGTGCCACATAAACAACTAAGATGACAGTAGGATGCTATTAAATCTTAAGAACTGAAAATAGTAAGACAAAAGATAATGCTATAAAGTCCCAAACCTGAGTCAGTTCTAGTACAGACTAAACAAAATATGTCAAAGAATAAACTGAAACAATTCAAGATATAAGCATAAATTTCAAAACCAACACTATGTCTCCATCCTTACAGAATCAAATTTGTCTCACCTAAGGCACAGAGTCGCTTCTGATTTTTCAATGGGCTTTTATGAAGCACTTAAATGAACGTGCTTTTACAAGAATGATTTTTTTCATAAGTGTTGGATCCAAGTTTGGTAGTTTTAAATTCCAAATTCATGGAGATTTGGGTCAGGACTAAGAACTCCAACATGGCCCAGAAAATGCTATTTGGGTTTGGGCACAAGCCACAATGAGTCCATTAAATATCAGTTAACCTACTCTACTAGCACCTCCCAAATATTTGCTTTTAAACAAAGAAGACTCATTACCATAAAATGGAAATAAGGAATGCTCCTTAACTAAAACCAGAAGCTAGATGTTACATCTTCACCCAGAAAAAGCATTTGGCTTCTGTTGTGGGGAAGCACTTTTTATTGAGCACTACTATGTACTGTGTTTCTATTTTCGTTTTTTTCAAAGGAAGTGTTTCTTAATTTAAAAGACATGAATGGCTTTCCCTACCAATGCCACATGGGACCCTAGTAAAGTTTTTTCAAAAAAAAAAAAAACTCCTTCGTACATCCCTTGCAAAAAATTAAAAGAATTAATTCCACACAAACTGGCTTACATGAGTCCATTAATATCCACAAAACTAATTAGAAACATAGAAAGGATTTAATAAGTCACAGGAGAAAAATAATAAGAGTACAAAACAGCTAAAATAATAATATGTACATCACTTTTGACTTGCAAGTTTTGTGTTGGAATCAGCAAATGACACATAATTCTTTTGAATTTGCATGAAAAATATGGTCTTTACTCTATCAACTGTGTGACCCACCAACTATTTACCAATCCAAACAGATATATCACTCTCTATGCATAAAGAACTCCTATTGGTCACTCAAATGTAAAGCAATAAGCATATTAACATACCACAAATGTATAAGTCACATGAGTTGGTGAGCTCAGAAAAAATTGTATATGATGAAAATTGTAGCATATAAAGCAGGTCACAAGCATCAAGCATAAAAGTGAAATATGAATTTTTAGGCAATGGAGTTGAGAGATTTTTACCCAATGATTCTATATCCTTGAGGATTTTGGATATGTCCATTTGCTCATTCTCACTGTCCAACTGATCAGACTCTCTAGACACCGGCTTCCGATACATATCTGCAAGGTTTGATGACTACAGATTGAAACAAATAAGGCCGATTTGATTAAAACCAGCAGAAATCAGCTAGTCTAACTTACCAGCATGAGCATGACAACATGATCAAGTAAGAAATCAAAATTATTCTCCAAATGCAAGCATGGCAAATATAGAAAAATGACAAGAAAAGTGTGTAACAAGATAAAGATAAAGAAATGAAAAATGAATATATTAATGTTCTACGAATCCGGAAAGGCATATTTAAAACATATGAAAGGATTCTATTTTTTTTTATTTACCAGCATGAGCATGACAACATGATCAATGAGTAAGAAATCAAAATTATTTCTCCAAATGCAAGCATGACAAATATAGAAAAATGACAAGAAAAGTGTGTAACAAGATAAAGATAAAGAAATGAAAAATGAATATATTAATGTTCTAAGAATCCAGAAAGGCATATCTAAAACATATGAAAGGATTCTTTTTTTTTTTTGAGCATAAAGGTTAAATACTACCAACATTCAAGGTAGGATGGGAGAATCACCCAGGTAAATGCATGGCAAACACCTCCTAAGGTTTGAACTTGGAACCTTGTCCAAATTGAGGTGCAACCATTGAATTATTTTGCCCAGTTCGCAAAAGCCACAAAAGCATGAACAACAAAAAGTATTACCCATATAAGCTTCTAGAATGGACATGATATCATACATGATCTAATGTTCAAGTTAAGGCATGCACGGTTGGAAGTATCATGCATTTGGAATGCACCAAGGCAATATTGACTATCAGTCAGAAAATAAAATGCAGCCAAACAATGGTGGTTCATAACATTCAACAACTGTTATATTTGGGTAATCATGGTAAAGGATAGCAAGCAAAATCAACCTAATTCACAGGCAACAAAGAATATTTACTTCAACTTTCCAGACACGCATAGGAATGTTTTAGCTAACATCAATAACTAGAAGCAGTAGCAGATATGATGAATTTTACTGGCATGCACCAAAACACTTGGATTACTTGAATGTGATGTCCACATCCACCTTATTTGCAACCAAAAAACCCTCAACTCTAAATGAAACAATGCACTCCATCAACTAAAATACACAAAGACCAAAGTATTTTTCAAGATGCAAGAAACATAACAGCTCCTCAGTTACAATTGGGTAGCCTAAAAGCCAGAATTCTTGACCCATAAGGAAGCCACATATTATCTGACAGTTCAAGTTGCAATACTAGATACTTCGACATGCAATAAAATTTCACAAAACCCCCTAAAATCATCAAATCAGAAATGTACAGTAAAAAGACTATCTTAAACTCAGCTATTGCTCTTCTTATCTTATGATGTCTTCAATTTTTGAAGATTCACTTGTTAACCACCAAACATAAGTCCTAAATAATATCCACTTTCAAAATTATAAGAAAATAAATAAATCAGGCATTTGAAAAACTAGAAATACAGCCCATAGATATTTCATAGGCATGTCTAAGGAGGAGGGGAGTGGTTTCCTTTTTTTTTAAATGAATGTTTAACCTTTAAATGATGGACATGACCAATGCTTAATTCTAGAATTTGTAAGAATATATCACTTGTGGTGAGGTTTTTGGATTTGAATGATGACTAAAAGATGAAATTTGCAAATGTTGATACCATTAAATGGAGAATGTAAATACAACTTTATAACCACCAGTTAGCCCTTTTCTTTTTTCTTTTCCGGAGCAAAAGGTCGGCAAGAAACCCTATTTCATTAATAAATAAAATTAGTGGTCCATCAGTATCCAAGAGGAGTCAGACAATAGTTTGGGATGCATTAACAAACGAATTGAAAAAATTGGACCAATAGATGTTTATACTGTGAAGCAATTTCAGGATGAAGATGAAGGTAATGATGGTAACTTTCCAACTATCAAGAGGCAAAATCATGTGGAATTTATTGCAAATTTTAAACACATTGAAGAAGATGCTTGTTTAACTTGTAAAATGTTTCAAATTTGAGGCATACCTTGTAGACATATGCATTGCTAGCTATTTTTAAAGTTGCTCATGTTTTAAAGCTACTTGATCGGTATATCATGAAATGATGGACAAGGCTTCCAGTAACTAATATGAAGAAGATACTGAGGGACCACATACTAATATGGACAAGGCTTTCAGTAACTACTTGATCCATCCTTGGGTGCTAGCTGAGATGATAACACTTTTATAAGAGACCACATCCCATCACATATGAGCAAGCAACAAAAGAATATTTGGTGTATATTACGCATCAATGAAAAATGAAACAACCATCATAGAGTCCAAAATTCTAACTAGACGCAACAAGCACTACGAATTCAACTTAGTAGTTAACAGTACCCTGATTCTATTTGCTTGTATTGATTACAATCATGGAAGGAAAATGTAAAGTAATATGCATGAAATAGGACAAGAAAACTTTAAAAAAAATTGTCAAGAATACAATAAGTGTGCATAATTAAAATAACTTTGATAATTTCTCATGGAGAAATGATTAAAATGTTCAAAATTCACTACAACTTGGAGCCTATTTGGATTGGCTGCTGGGATACCTTTAAGCGGCTGTTTCCCAACAGCTATGACAGATAGCTATTGGCCAATAGTTGGAACCAGTAGCTATCTCAAGCAGGCCCTTACTCTCATTGAGTAATACTATACTAGGATGAAAATGAGAATAGTTTAATAAAGTTAGAAATTGACTCCCAATCTTCATCATCTATGCTGAAACACATGCAAAATCTTAATGTAATAATATAATATTTAGAATACAGTAAATCCTGGTTAAGCCTTTCCTCTTGAAACTAAATAAGTTATTCATATAATACCATGAAGTTGCGTCGTTCACTGGAAGGTGCTCTTGAATGAGATTTTTGAAGGTAAGAATTTGAAGGATCATACACAACTTCAGCTGCAGCAGGTGATTTCACCATCTTTTTTGCCTCCCTAGCCAAGAAAAGAAAAGGTTGATAGAGGCATAAGTAATGAGCAATATTACCTAAAAAGCTTAACGAGCTTCACTTTCATTTTTTTGAAATAATAAAATGATAGAAAAAAAATGTTAGGTAAGTGATTGTAAGAAAGCTTGATTAAAATTAACTTTTCAAGGGAAACAAAAAGTACATAGAAATGCTAAAACAATACGAAAAAACAATTAAGCAACACATGGTAGATGCAGATATTTTTTCCCAAGATTCGCAAAATCGGCACCGAGACTTGTGCTAGTGCATTATTAATTTGGTAGGGAACGGCTCAGATCCACTCTTTTTTCACTCTCAACTACTCAGTACCGAGCAATATGGGTTGATATCGGGCGGTTTGGATCAGTACCCGATGGTACGGATTGATTAGTATCAGACTATTCGTATCAAATTGAAACTCAGTACTGTACTGATACAGTATATTACTGATGGTATGGGTTGGTACAGCAAACCTTATTTTTTTCCTTTTAACAATTAGGTAGATGTACAGACTTGAATACCAAGTGTAAAGCATAATCTTGTAAGAATGATAAAAATAATAGTTTGTAGTACAAGTAATAAAATATAGTCCTTATGTTAAGAGAACATGCAAATGAACTTAAAGAGACAAGAAGCCATGGAAATTCCCACACTAAACTGAAACAAAACCAAACTTCTTACAGTTAAATGATTATATGTTGGACCAAATATGTTCATAACATATCCTTGATAAATCTTTAAGATCAGTAACTATGCCTGAAAAAACACTTATACAATGGTCCTATTTCACTATCCACTTGACAAAAGGCTCTTGTCATTTCGACATCCCATTGAAATAAATATATCATACAAATTTGACATTCCATAATTGAGAAGAAACCGGAATGGAAAACAATAAGGAAAATAAGATAGCACGGATCCCACATTCTAAAACTTTAGAGGTAGCACAAATCACCTTTAAAATGAATTATGATTTCTAAAACATAGATGCGATTCCAACCTGAGTTAATGACCATCTAACTACCCCCCCCCCCCCCCCCAAACATGCCATTCCAAGTTTATCCCTCATCAATATATGAGACATATCACAGATGTATCATCCTATCAATCAGTTCATATATTCCGGTTAGAGTGATACATCAGCTATTTCATCAATTTTAACCAATCATATGTAACGGAAGGCAACATTCTTAATACATGAGGGACCAAATTACAGTAACTAGAAGTCCGAGGAACAAAATGATTTTTGAGTGAAAATTGGACCCAAAATATATTTTAGCCCCTTTTTTAAATTGAGGCAGTTGTTGAGTCTAACAACTACCATAAATAGCTGATCCCAACAGCTATCAACTGGCCCACCTTCCATCAGCTAGCTTTATATCTTACCAAATACTAGTTGGATCGGTTGTTAGGTGCCAACAGCTATGAACTAGGCTTCAGCAACTATTCCAAATATAGCCTTATATGAAGATATAGCTAGCTATAGTGTGAGTATGGAAGATGCATTACTTTTTTCAGCAAATTTGATAAGCATTACTGTAGGATTTGCTAAAAAAGTTTGATGTTTTTCTTGTGAAAGATGGTAAAACTTATGTATTGATCAATGGTAACTATCACAATCCCCCTTGATTTCACTAGAATACAAATGGGAGGCTTGGTAACAAGCAGAATGTCATCAATGCAAGTAACATCACGGGCTCCATTATCATGAACACGAATACTCATTATATTATTTTATCTCATCTCATTATTAATGGGAGCAATTAGCATTTGACACAAAATGTTATACCCCAAATCCAAAGGTGGATCCAAAACATGGCAACGCACCGCATACGCATAGAAATTGATTCCATGACACGCAAGACATCTTACTCAGATTAAATGCACAAAATCAAATGAACTTAATAACAATGGACTATTTATTGATTTAATCAAACTAAACAATTTTCAAATATAATGTTAATAACTAAAGATCACATAGGGTGTTATAATTAAAAATAATTGTTGTTGAATAAGAGATAAATTGATTCGATATCTAACAGCAACTCTGTAAAATGCTTGAGCAAGCTCCTACCCAAATCCCATCTTAAGTCTCTATCTTTGGGGGGGAAAAAATTATGAGCAACGCTCAGTAACTAATCCCTAATCATAACTAAAGAGATCAAGTAGGTGCTAGATAAAATTTGAAATATAATAACTTTGAAAATCCATATATAATATGGTGATACCATTTTCACAATAACTCAAACTAAATAACATATGTTTAGAATTTTATGTATATCAATGAATTGCAAAAATTATTGCTTTACAAATTTTGGAAAAAAAAATTTATTTTCTTTTAGCAAATAAAAATTCACTTAAATTTCTAATTATCTAATAATAACTTTCAACAAATAAACAATGGTCGCACACAAATTCTAAGGTAGGGGCTACAAAAAAAAAATCACATATAATTCTACGACACAAATCACAAAGACAAATCACATATATCCCTCATGAAAAGGGCTCCAATACAATAAGCTTTCATCCAAGCCCCAATAGGCTGGGTTTACATAACACTAAATGGAGCTTGATTGAGAGTTAATGACATATACACATAAAACATAGCTTATTTCACATATACATAATTTCCAAATTTACTCATATATCTTAAACGATAAATTTCAAGCATAATTTTCAACATAATTTTAACAAATTTGACAAGAACTTGAAGCACACACTAGTTACATAGGCAACATGACATACTTGATACAAATTTTTGAATAAACAAAATATGAAAAGTAATATACAAAATCTATAATCATCCTTTCATGTCATAATATATTATGGCATTTTTCAATAAAAGACTACAAATAATAAAAATTTAGAATAAATTTAGTGTCATTTAGCAAATATAATAGATCCAGAACCATAATTCTCCAAAATATAGTGATATTTTAATAAACTTATTTATCCCACTTATCCATGTAATAAATAGATAAAATATAAAATTCTAAAATACTTTAACAGTTATGAATAATTTAAATAAAATAAACTCTAACTATGATTAGGTTACTTACCTACAATGGACAACTTTTGCAATTCAATCCAATTCCTTTTAAATTGTCACTTCAAAATTTAATATTATTCAACAAATTAAATCATCATTATGGAATAAATTTGCTAAGATCTCCCATGGACCTCAATTAATTAATCTAATTTTTGCCTATTTTCACTTTGACTATATCACAATCATGACTAATTAAGTTAAAACAAAAGGCATATTTCCTTAACCAGTGGGGTTGGGCCTTAATTAGGCTTTTCCTAGCTCAATCTAAGGTCCTATAATGATAAAACCATTCTCAATTATAATATTAAAATTAGGTGATACAAAGATTAAACCCAGATTAAAACCTAAATCAAAAAAATTAGTCCAATTTTCAGGGCTGGGATTAGTCAGATCTCATTGGTAGGAACTCAACCATATTGCAATTGAAATTGGCTCAAACACTGAGGAGTTCAAGGAAAACATAGAATGAAGAAAAGAAAAAAGAATGGTAGAAAGGAAAGAAGGGAAGATGGAAGGGAGCAATTCCAGCCGAAGCCTTGTCCATCCGATCAAAAGGCCTGAGAGCAGTTAATGGTGAACAATGATGCCGTCTCTGCCAACATCATAGAATGTAGGACAGGGAGATAATTTCTACAGAAATGGGGATTCGATATGAAAGGTGTCATGTTGGCTGGTTGATGCCCTCACCGCTGGCCATTGCTAGCCTCCGACTTTATGATAAGGGACTGGTTGAGGTTTATAGCTCAATCAAGCAACAATCTAGTCACTATTCTTCCCTAAAAACAGGGCATGAATAGGGGGTTTTCAAAGTAATGAATCCTGGCAGCCAGCGGGATTATTCGAGAAAGATGAAGTAAGAAAGGAAGAGAAGAGGCTTACCGATGATGATTTGGTTGCTGGACATAGGAAGAAGACGATGGAGTCTTTGCAATCTTCACGACTCTCTCAACCCCCCGCCGCTGCTGCTTCTTTAGGATATGTTTAGATAGAGGTTAATATGAGGGAGGGGAGGGGAGGAGAATAATTTTATGGACTCTTATGTGGGAAGAAGGGGAATATAGGAGGGGAAATAGAGGAGGGGAGCATTCACCCTCAACAAGTTAAATTTCTTTACCGCCAATTTGGACGGTAAAAAGGGGAAGAAAAATGAGTTTATAATTTTTACCTTATCTTTTCAATTGTATTCCTACAAATTGACTTGAATTTCTCTCAAAGTAAGGGTATATTTATAATTTTGTAAACATAATTTATCTCCTCCCCTCCATCCAAATAAGAGGAATTTAATTTACCCTTCTTTTTCCTTTCCTTTTTTTCTAAATAAAGAGGAGGTAGCAATCCTCCCCTTCCCTTCCTTCCTTCTTTTCTTTCCCCACCCTTCATTCTCCCCTTCTATCCCCTCCAAAGATCCAAACAGATCCTTAATCAGTAGAAGGGAGGCCTAAGTCGATTAATAAATAGAGGAAGGGGGATGTTAGATAGAGGAAGCCGACGTTTGTCTCATCCCTTCGGGCTTGCGTGTGTTGGATTGGGTCCAACACAAAAGATAAACAAATACAATAATGAAAGGATTATCAAGGGAAACCACTCTAGCCTTGAAACCACACTTGTTAGTTGGCTAGTCATCAAGAAATTTATAAATCATTCGGCCACCCATCTAAAATGAGTAGTCCAATTCATGAGGCTCAAGTTGAATCGAAACTTTTATAATCAAAAGTCTAGTTAGGCCCAGTATAGCAAGTGTGGTAAGGAGTATGAGAGAAGAGAGGTCCTTCTCAGAATATGATCAAATAACTTAAAATTAAAATAAAATATATGTCAGGCCCCTGCAAGGAAACACACAAATAAAACCATGGGCTCTCAATCTTAGTGATATCCAAATCCATCAAAATTGGGTTAAAACTTATATAATCTTGTTTACATGTTTTTATATAACAAAATAAAGTTGGACCATTCTCTCTTTGGAGTGGAAGCAAAAGTATGGAGGGAGTGAGTCTACTAAACCGAAGATAGACTAATGATACCTCTCTTCTTCCATGTTTCGCTGATATCTTCACACATCAACCTAAATTCAAAGGGAAAGAGGAGATGAAGAACCGGAGAGAGAATGGAGAGAGAGAGAGAGAGAGAATAGAGACAAGCGACACCAAAGAAAGGTTCTTAGCTAGTTAGCTCATAGCTTTATGAGCCACCAACTTGGTAGCATGACTTTTATGGAGCTTTTGAAAGTAGAGCTTGTGAAGAAAGTTATTTGTTGTTTATTAACTATATTTTTAATTTGCTTAAAAACTTTTACATTTATTTGGTAACCAAACTAAGAAAATGCTTTTAAAATAAAAATGATAAGAAACACGCATAATACTTTTAATATCTAACTTATTAAAAATCATCATTGTAAATTATTCTAATAAAATTAGAATATAATAAGGAAAATATAACAATTTTTTAATGTAATAATGATGCAAAATTATTATAATATATTATTTTACTATTATTAATTGTTGTATTAAATATATTATTAAAAGTACAATAATATTATCTAATAATATAATATTATAATATTATCTTACTTACACTATATAGTGTATTATAATAATATTATAATAATATTTCAATGTAATCTAATATATTATTATAGTCATATTATATTATTATTATACTATAATATCAAATGTTGTTGTTCTTTTAATTTGAATCAATAACTTTGAAGTTTAATGTTAATCGACCCCTGACATTTCTCAAGTAAAGCTTTTGGAAAAGCTTCAAATTGAAGTTTTCCTAACTAGAACTTTTAACTATTTTTGGTGAGCTAAAAAATACTTTTCGAAAATTTTATCATACATCATACAATCACTCAAAAGTGCTTTTAAGTATCTAAAAACACTTTTAGGTCCTTTAAAAGTTTAGCCAAACAGGGCCTAAACTCATGTTGAAATCATATTGACTTCTGTTGTTATACTGAGAGAAATTTGAAAGCTTTTTCCCCTTCTTTTTCAAGTATATACTTATGATTATTTTTGAAATTGGAGAATTTATGTAGATCGAAAGTTGCTTGAGACAGGGGATGCCATGTTTAACAACATTTAGAGAAGATGTAGCTAGGCTGAAAGAAAAAGAAAGGACAGTGACCCTACCAAATCAGCAATAAGGTGAAGGAGAACAGCGCTGCATCAGAAAGAGGCGTAAAAACAATATAAGCAGAATAGAAGAAAAAAAAAAAAAAAAGGATAGTTCAAAAGACAGACATAGCAATTTGTGCAGTTATTGCTCCCAGCTTAATTTCTTGGCTGCTGACCAACTCCATGTTTGCCACTATGAGTCACATAACAATTTTTACATCTAGGTTTGAATTTTCAAACAAATATTCCATCCCGTTGCTTCAGGAGTCCCAACCATGAACAGGCGGCACAGTTAGATACTCATAATTATAAAACCCAGACCAGCCACCAATCTGGCCAAGGTTCTGGGTCATCAGGTTAGTGATCTAACCACCAGGTCAACAAGCTGAACCAAATTGTCTTTAAAAAGTATTTAAAAAAAACTAAATTACTAAAAGAATAAGATATATTGTAAAAAATGATAATTACTGATAAATTATTGGCCTCCTATACTAAAAATTTAGCAACATTTTAACAATAAGTCATATGTCATAAACATATGATATCTACCACTTATATCTCAAGACAACTAACTTCCCCTCCTTTTTTTTTGTTCTCTCCAATATTTTTAGACATGCACGCCATAAAATCACTTTAAAAACCCCAATATGATATGCCAATTAGAAGCCCGAAAAAATCATTAACTTGCGGAGACACATGTAATCACACTAACAAGCACATTCGATTGCAGGTTAAACACTTCCAGGTTCTATTTCAAAAAAATCAAGCTTTTCAGGACTAAAGTTTGCAGAAATTTAAAAAAAAAAAAAACCCTAATGTGGTCAACAAAATAATCATGAAATTTCTAAATTTAATGAGGCAATTTGCAGAGCAAACCCTCCTCAACGAAATGAAAACGAAGTAGATTCCACTGCAAAAGGAAATTCACCGAAGCCATAATCCACTGATCGCGGCACTTGCCAAGACCAGATCTCAACCATTCGGAGAAACCCCGATATGTCTTGAAACAAACCTAACGAAAACCCTAGATCACGGGACAGGCTAAGGAGAAACGAGCCTTCTGCCGGACTCCTAGTGCCGGCGGTGAGAGCGTGGAGAGGGAGGGGGAGGCAAGACACCAGAGGATGGAGATGGAGAGGGAGACGGTACCAAGCCGACGATCGCGGAGGAAAGAAGGGCGGATAAGTCGTTCGTCGCTTAAATAACTAGATGATAACACTAGTGCGAGCATCAAAACGTTCAATGGGCATGATGGCGGAATAAAAAAACAATAAATTAGCTAAAAACTAACACTAATCGGAAAGAAAAAATCGCAGAAAATAATCCGAACAAATCAAGATACAATTTCTGATGAGCGTAATTTTCAAAGAGGCAAATTGATGTCGCGAATCTCGAATTCGCGGGCATTCTTAGAGGGCAGAAGAGGAGCGTGGAAGAGATGTCACCTTTAGTTGCGAAGCAAACAAACCCGGCGGCCTCGGACAGAGAACGAGAAATCGTAAGGCCGGAGGAGGCGAGGACAAGGGCCCAGGAGAGGGTGATGAATTTGCTGGCTAGGGTTCAAGTCAGTGGCCAAGAAGTAGGGTTTTAGACGAAGAACGGTCAACTGGTATTAAAAAACAAAAACAAATACAAAATACAAAAAGGTTTAATATACGAATTGCCACGGTATGATCAAGCATTAACAAATTACGGTTTAAAATATTAAATTTAACTATTATGAGATTTTAAATTGTTCTAAATTATATCCATAATTTGATGTTATATACTTAACTATATGATTTGAATGTTATCAAATTATACACATATAAAAATTTTGGTTTAAAACATAGTGTAACATTTCAAATCATAAGTAAGTTGATAGTATTTAAAACACATAGCAGTTAAATAAAAATTATTAAACTATATAAGTGTTATTTAATAGAATTTAAAATAAATAGTAAATAAACATAACCGTTCGAATTATACAAATATAATTTGATAATACTTAAATTATAGAATGATAATTTATATTTTATCTCAAAAACAATAGCCTTAATATATTTTCATCCTCAAACTCTCACTCAAAATTTGTTCAGTCCTTAAATTTTTAATTATTACAATTTTATCTCCTATATTTGAGAATGTTGTAGGCCTTCACTACCTATTACTTAAGTGTTGACCCAATTATTGATTTTAATGATTAACAAAAGATATGAATATATTCATTATGTTTCTGACAAATTTAATAAGTGTTTCAGGGATTAAAAATGTTTAATCAGTCAAAAGATATAAGGAAATAAGTTTTGAATCAAAATTTAAAAGAAATTTTGAAAGTTCAGAACTTAGAGTCGACACCCAAACAGTCAGGAGCCAACCCCAGGGCGTATCAGAACTTTTCTAGAATTTTAGCACAATTCGGAGTCGACACCTAGAGTTTTAGAGCCGACTCCAACCTGAGATACAGAGAAGTATTTTTTGCATCAGTTTTCGGAGCCGACACCTGAGTTTCTGGAGCCGACTCTAACCTGAGTACATAGAGCATGTTTTTTGGACATAGTTAAAGTCGACACATTTGGATTCTGGAGCCGACTCCCGGAAGTGCAGAGCCGACACTTAACTTTTTCGGAGCCGACTCCTCAATGAACTTCTTATTACTATTTTTGGACACCCCGACTTGGAGCCGACACATGAAAAGTTGGAGCTAACTCCAACCTGTCAGGAACGGATTTTCAAATGTCAGAACGGACTCCAACGAATATTTTTTCTACCTAATCTCTAACGGCTATTTTTTCTTTGTGTGTAGAAATATCTATGCATCGCACAACGGCTAGTTTTCCATCAAAACCTTGGATTAAGATATCTATAAAAAGGGGGAACCAATCGTTTGAAAAAGAGAGAGAAGAATAGAACGGAAAAGGAGAAATATTTTATGAAAAATCCAAAAATCTTGAGAGAGAAATCAAAAGGAAAGACTCAGAGCTCAAATCCATTAATCCAAGAGAGTACAAAGAGAAATCAAAAGCATCCAAAGTTCAAAATCAAAGGATTTGCAAAGTTCAAAAAGACCCAAATTTATTAAACTTCTCAACTGCGATTGCTGTGAAGAATCTGAGCTGAGGCCTGATTCAATCTTTCAAAGAAGAAGAAGAAAAGAAGAAAAGCTCAAATCAAAATCGCTTCAAACATGCTTTTCTTATCTTTGTTTATTCAATTACATATTTGCTCATTTGAAGAGCTGTTGTGTATTCAAAACTCTATTTTTCATTATTGTTTGCTAATTCAATCAGGGATTGAATTAGTGGAGGTAGTATACCTCGGGACAAGCTAAGGATAGCTTGTGGTTAGGTTTGTGCTGGTGAGCCTGTAAAAACCAGCTGGGTTCGTTGTGATCCCGGAAAAACAATAAGTTTGGGTTGTGAGCTTGTAAAACAACTCGGCTGTAATCAAGTGGATTATAGTATGGACCCAAGTGCTGCTTGGGAGTAGACGTAGGTGTTGGATACACCGAACCACTATAAAATCTTTGTGTTTGTCGTGCTTTGTCTCTCTTTATCTCATTTATTTGTGCTTAGCATTTATCTATACATTGCACTCAAGCACTTTCATATCAAAGCACTTAGTTTTAAAGTGTTAAAATTTTTAAGAACCCAATTCACCCCCCCTCCTTGGGTTGCCATCTGAGCCAACAATTGGTATCAGAGCTTAGTACTTATCTTTTATTTGATCCAACGATCAAGAGTTAAAGATCCAAATGGCAGCTCAAGCTGGATCTTCTTTTGCTGAAGGTCAATCCATAAATAGACCTCCTTTATTTAATGGCACAAATTATGGATATTGAAAAGCTAGAATGAGAATTTTTATTCAAGCCTTAGATTATGAACTATGGAGTGTAATCACTAATGGACCTAGCACACCCACATACTTAGTAGATGGTTTAATAGTTCGTAAACCCGAAAGGGATTGGAATGAGACTGATAGGAAAATGGCTCAGCTCAATGCAAAAGCCATGAATGTTTATATTGTGCTTTAGATGCTAATTAATTCAATAGAATTTCTACATGTATTTCCGCAAAAGAAATTTGGGATAGATTAGAAGTTACCAATGAGGGTACTAATCAAGTAAAAGAATCAAAAATCAATATTCTAGTACACAAATATGAATTGTTTAGCATGGAACAAAATGAAACTATCAATGCATGTACACTAGATTTACTGATATGTAAATGGTCTAAAAAGTCTTGGTAAGACCTATACTAATTCTGATTTGGTTCGTAAAATTCTTATGTCTCTACCAAGGTCATGGGAAGCAAAGATGATTGCAATCCAAGAAGCCACGGACCTCAATGCCTTACCCTTGGAGGAGCTACTTGGATCATTGATGACCCATGAGCTGACAATGAAGCAACATCAAGAGGAAGAAGTCAAAAAGAAGAGAACGATTGCCCTTAAAGCTGCAAAAAGGAAACAAGCAGCAGTAAGGAAGAAGAGGAAGATGATGAGACAGCCCTTCTTGCAAAGAAGTTCAGAAAGTTTATGCAAAGAATGAGACCTTTCCACAAGAAAAGTTTGGAACAAAAATGGAAAGTGAAAAAGAAAAAGAGAAGGACAAGGACAAAGAGAAAGACCCCCTTATATGTTATGAATGTAAGAAACCGGGGCACTTTAGATATGACTGTCCTCAATTGAAGAAAGCCTACAAAAAGAAGAAGAAAGCTTATGTTGCAATATGGAGCGATAGCGAAGAATCCTCTTCTGAGGAGGAACAAAAAGAAGTTACAAATATTTGCTTTATGGCAAATGACGATGAGGTAAGTACCAAAACTAATTACTTTACCTTTAATGAATTGTTTGATGCATTTAACAATTAGTTAGTGATTTTAAAGTCTTGAAAAAGAAAAACAAATCTTTAAAAAATGATAATTTAAATCTTGTCAAAGAAAAGGATAAATTAACTCATGAAGTTGAAGAACTGAAATCTGAAAATGAAAATTTGATAAAAGAAAAATAATTGATATCAAGTGAAAACCTTAGTTTAAAGAAAGAAGTTGATAAAAATAAAATTATAGTTGATAAATTTACATATAGTTCTGAAAAACTTAATTTGCTATTAAGTAATCAAAGAGTTATATTTGATAAAGCTAGATTAGGTTATAGGCCTAACAAGAAACAAAAGTTTGTTAAAAAATTCTTTATAAAGGAAAAAGATAAATATAATGTTTCATGTTATGCTGTAACAAGAAAGGACATAAAGCTTATGAATGCAATTATAGAAAAATTACTAAGAATTTAAGTGTTAAATGAAAGAAAATATGGGTTCCGAAAGAAATAATCCTTATTGCTACTAATCATGAAGGACCCAAGAAAGCTTGGGTACCTAAACATATGAGTTGATCATCTTGCAGGAGTGTCTTATGGCCAAAAGATCAAAACGAAAGTGGTATCTTGATAGCGGCTGCTGAAGGGACATGACGGGTGACAAGGATCAATTCATCACATTTGAAGATAAAAGAGGAGGAATTGTTACATTTGGAGACAATGGTAAAGGCCAAATTATGGGATTTAGTAAAATTCAAATAACTCCCTTCACTTTTATAGAAAATGTTTTATATGCAGATGGTTTAAAATATAATTTAATTAGCATTAGTCAATTGTGTAATAAAGGTTTCAAAGTCTCATTTGAAGCTTCTATCTGCACTATTTCTAATCTCATTAACAATAGCATTATATTTACTGGAAGTAGAAATGGCAATGTATACTTAATTGATTTAGACAATCTGTCTATTAGTAATCATTGCTTAGTTGCTGATAATGCTAATGTTAATGAGATAGGATGGTTGTGGCATCGTAGATTAGGTCATGCAAGCACACACTTGATCTCAAAATTAATTAGAATGGATTTAGTTAAAGGTCTTTCAAAGTTAGATTTTGAAAATAACAGAATTTGTGATGCATGTTAATTTGAAAAACAAACTAGAAACTCTTTCAAATCTAAAAATATTATTTCCACTTCTAGGCCACTAGAGCTACTTTACATGAACCTTTTTGGACCTACTAGAACCACTAGTCTAGGGGAAAAGAAATATAGTCTTGTGATAGTAGATGTTTATTCTGGATTCACTTGGGTATTATTTTTGGCTCATAAGGATGAGACTTTCCTTATATTCATAAAATTCTTCAAGAAAGTTACTAATGAGAAAAATGACACCATAGTGTCTCTTAGAAGTGATCATGGCACAGAATTTAAAAATCACTTATTTGAAAATTTCTGCATTGAACATGGCATTCATCATAATTTTTCTGCACCTAAAACACCTCAACAAAATGGAGTTGTAGAAAGAAAGAATATAACTTTAGAGGACATGGCCTGTACCATGCTATGTAAAAGCAACCTTCCAAAATACTTTTGGGCGAAAGCTATAAATACGGCATGTTACATTCTTAATAGAGCCCTTATTAGGCCAATTCTTAAGAAAACTCCCTATGAATTATGGAATAATAGGAAACCAAACATTAGTTATTTTCATGCATTTGGTTGTAAATATTTTATTCATAATAATGGTAAAGATAATCTTGAAAAATTTGATGCAAAATCTGATGAAGGCATATTCTTAGGATATTCAACAACTAGTAAAGCCTATAGAGTATTTAACAAAAAAAACTTAATTGTAGAAGAATCTATTCATGTAGTTTTTGATGAATTTAGCATCAAGTTCAGAAAAGATTGATGATGAAAAATATACAAATTTACTAGAAAGAAATATTGAAAAATTAAATATAGATGTATCTTCAAACCATGAACAAGAAGCTAAAGATGATGATTCTTCTAGGGCTGATGTTATTGATACTAATCATAATAAGATAGATCTTCCTAGATATTGAAGATATGACTATGGCCATCCAAAGGAATTGATTATAGGTGTCTCAAGGTGTAAGAACTAGATCATCTATGAGAAATATCAATAATCATCTTGCATTTGTATCTCAAATAGAACCTAAAACTATTGAAGAAGCTGAAAAAGATAGTAATTGGATGCTAGCTATGCAAGAGGAATTAAATCAATTTACTAGAAATAATGTATGGTCCTTAGTTGATAGACCTAAAGGTCACTCAATGATAGGATCTAAATGGGTATTTAGAAATAAATTAGGTGAAAATGGCATAGTAATTAGAAATAAAGCTAGATTAGTTGCAAAAGGATATAATCAAGAAGAAGGAATTGATTTTGATAAAACTTTTGCATCTGTAGCTAGATTAGAGGCAATTAGATTATTACTTGCATTTGCATGTCATATGAATATCAATTTATTTTAAATGGATGTTAAAAGTGCATTTTTAAATGGTTTTATAAATGAAAAAGTTTTTTGTAGAACAACCACCTGGTTTTGAAGATCATAAATTTTCAAATCATATTTTTAAATTACATAAAGCACTATATGGTTTAAAACAAGCACCTAGAGCTTGGTATGATAGGCTAAGTAAATTTTTAATTGAAAATAATTTTTCTAGAAAAATGTTGATAAAACCTTATTTTTGAAAAGAAAAAAATAAAGACTTATTAGTAGTACAAATATATGTAGATGATATTTTTTTGGTGCTACTAACATCTTTTGTGTCAAGAATTTGCTAAGTTAATGCAGGGTGAATTCGAAATGAGCATGATGGGAGAACTCAATTTCTTCCTAGGACTACAAATCAAACAAGCAAAGAGGGGATTTTCATCAACCAAACAAAGTACACAAAGAAATTCTCAAGAAGTTTGGAATGAAATCAATCAAACCCCTTGGAACACCTATGAGTCCATGCAAATTAGACAAAGATGAAGATGGTAAGAAAGTTGATCAAAAGCATTATAGAGGTATGATCGGATCTCGACTTTACTTAACTGCAAGTAGACCTGATATCATGTGTGCTATTTGTCTATATGCTAGATTTCAATCTAAACCTAAAGAATCTCATTTAATTATTGTAAAAAGAATACTAATATATCTAAGTGGAACTAAAAATGTAGGATTATGGTATTTTAGAGACTCAACAATAAATTTGATTGCTTATTCTGATTCTGATTATGCTGGTTGTAAATTAGATAAAGAGTACAAGTGGTGCATGTTAATTTTTTATGAAGTAACTTAATCTCTTGGTTCAGCAAAAAGCAAAATTCAGTTGCATTATCTACTGCTGAAGCTGAATATGTTGCAGCTGAAAGTTACTGTGCTCAAATCCTTTGGATTAAGCGAGAACTTGAAGATTATGGCATAACACTTGATAAAACTTCTATTAGATGTGATAACACTAGTGCAATCAACTTAACTAAAAATCTAATCCAACATTCAAGAACTAAGCACATTGAAATTAGATATCATTTTATTAGAGAACATATAGCTAATAATGACATTTGTCTTGATTATGTTTGTACTGAAGAACAATTAGCGGACATATTTACAAAACCTTTGAGTGAAGAGAGATTTTGTTATCTTAGAGGAGGATTACGGATTTGTGATCCATTGGAATGATTTTGAAACCCTTAAGATTGATTATCTAAGAGTTCAATTAATTCTTGAAATTTCTTTCATGATTCTAAGGACAACTCATCTAGATATTTGAATCATTTGATTTACTACATTCCAAAGATTTTATCAAAAATTTATTGATTTTATTTTGATAAGTTTCGAATCTTTGAAACTTTCATTTATTTTCTGAAACTGTCAGTGGAGTCGACACCCTAATTTGTGGAGTCGACACCTTATCTGTGTCGCTCATGGTCTGAGACCTTAGAGCCGACACCCGCCTTAGCGGAGCCGACTCCAGTTCGAGTGATGACTGTGTTAGCAACCTGGAGCCGACACCTCGCTTTGCGGGAGTCGACTCCAAGTGGTCCCAGGTTGACTTATCTAGGGCAGAGCCGACTCCTCGTTCATTTTAATAGACTCCTAACCCCTCCAAACTCTCTCCAACTCTTCCCAAAACCCAAAATCTCTCAAATTAACCTCTCCTTAGCACTCAATGGCACCCAAACGTAGGGGATCCATGGTTGGTGGAGCGGTGATGACTGGAAAACGGACAGTGAGGCGTCCGACGAGACAGCCTTCATCGAGCTCTTCGTCCTCCTTGTCATCCACACCGAGCGCTGCTCCAAGCCCCTTCTCACCTCAAATCGACACTTTAGCAGGCCGAGTAATCATAATGGGCAGGAAGGTAGACTTTCATTTCTTTGAGAAAGAAGGTTTTACTATTGGGCGATAGTTGAAAGAACTAGGTTGGGATAAGGTATGCTCCCTTGATTTACCTACTTATCCAGCCTTAGTCAAGGAGTTTTATTTCAATCTGTCTAGAGGAGATGGAGGAATAGTTAGTTCAGTAAGAGAGAAAAGGATTCACATAACCTTAGAAATCTTAGGAAATCTTTTAGGGATTCCTGTCACTGGGCTTACTGCAAGCATTCATAGTGAGAGGTCGGATGCTTTATCAAGGATGCTAGGAAGGGAAGTAACTGAATTTGAAGAAATTAGGACAAATCAATTGCCTCTTGAGTTAAGATTACTTCATAATATCTGTGGTCGGATCTTGTTTCCCAAGACAGGGAGGTTTGAGTATGTCTCAGAGCGAGACATTGTAATTATGGACAGTATTTTGACTGTACAACAAATTAATTTGGCTGGTGATGGTTTGGTATATGGCGGAAGCTGGGAATAAGAAAATATCTACTTTACCCTATGGCATGATATTAACTTTAGTATTCCAAAGCCAGGGTGTTGTTATTTCTGAAAATGAACCCAAAAAGAATTTAAGGCACACATATTACTATAGTTTAGCAATTGTTCATCGGATGGGCTTTGTGAAGAAGGATGATCAGTGGGAGAGGAAAGGTCATACTGAAGAAAGGTTGCTAAGACTATTGAGCCTGGTCCTTCAGAGGCAGGACCATCTGTGAGATACAGCTCACCAGGACCCAGTCAGAGTGTACCTCCAGCTCCACCTGCTCCTTCCACTTTAGTTCAGTCATCCATTGGTTTTCTGATATTCAGTTAGAACAACTTAAAAGTTATTTGCTACTCACAAGGAAGAGATAAAACTGAAATTGATAATAGTTTGATGAATTTAAGAGAAATGTTTTATTCTTTGGATGAGAGAGTAAACAAAATTGAGTCCACCCTTGGATCCTCCTCAGAAGCATTAAAGAATAATCTCAAGAATATATTTGATGAACTTAAAGAAATTGGAGGAGATTCTGAGACTTATTCAAGATGCAATGCAAAGCTTCAAGAGAAAATTATTACTGCATGTGTATTTATTGGTAGAAGATTGAAGGAATTTGTAAGAACTCAAAGTGAAGGAATGAGAAAAATTGTAGAAGAATTGCAAAGACTTATTAGAAATCATTAAATACTGCATTTTGATACTTTTGATGTTATGAAATTTATTTTGATGTTATGAAGTTTCTTTTGATGTAATGAAGTTACTTTTAATGTAATGAAGTTTGATGAAATGAAGTTTCTTTTGATGTAAAATGTTTACTTTTTATCAAATGTAATGTTGTATTTTGGATGATGAAATGAAATGAATGAATTATTTGTATTTTGCGATGCAATTTGATTGTTCTTTTGAGAAAGATTAATTGAACTTGAATCTTTTCTAAAACCTTTTTTTATTACAAAAAAGGGGAGAGAAGATTGTATATGCATTGGAACAAATAAGCTTAATTAATTGGTATCAAGTAGTTTCGATGAAATAAGGTTAATGAGTATCCAGCTTTAAGTGACTATTTGATATGCTCATTAAGTTTTAATGATAAAGGAAAAGAAGATGTTAAATTGAGTATATAGGGGGAGTTACCTCATTCAGGGGGAGCTTACCTATGAGAACTTAAAATTGAAAATTTTGATTTAGAACTCTTATTGTTTAATCATGCATATACTCTATATTTTTGTCATCATCAAAAAGGAGGATATTGTTAACCCAATTATTGATTTTGATGATTAACAAAAGACATGAGTATATTCACTATGTTTCTGACAAATTTAATAAGTGTTTTAGGGATTAAAAATGTTTAATCAGTCAAAAGATATAAGGATATAAGTTTTGAATCAAAATTTAAAAGAAATTTTGAAAGTTCAGACTTAGAGTCGACACCCAAACAGTCACGAGCTAACCCCAGGGCATATCAGAACTTTTCTAGAATTTCGGCATGGTCCGGAGTCGACACCTAGAGTTTCGGAGCCAACTCCAACCTGAGATACAGAGAAGTATTTTCTGCGTCAGTTTTTGGAGCAGACACCTGAAGTTCGGAAGCCAACACCTAAAAGTTGCGGAGCCTACACCTGAGTTTCTGGAGCCGACTCTAACCTGAGTACATAGAGCATTCTTTTTGGACATAGTTAGAGTCACACCTTTAGATTCTGGAGCCGACTCCCGAAAGCGCAGAGTCAATACTTAACTTTTTCGGAGCTGACTCCTCAACAAACTTCTTATTACTATTTTTGGACACTCCAACTTGGAGCCGACACATGAAAAGTTGGAGCCGACTCCAACCTGTCAAGAACGGATTTTTAAATGTCAAAACGGACTCCAACGGTAATATTTTTTCTACCAATCTCTAACGACTATTTTTTCTTTGTGTATAAAAATATCCAAGCATCTCACAATGGCTAGTTTTCCATCAAAACCTTGGATTAAGAGATCTATAAAAAGGGGGAACCAACCGTTTGAAAAAGAAAGAGAAGAATAGAATGGAAAAAGAGAAATATTTTGTGAAAAATCTAAAAATCTTGAGAGAGAAATCAAAAGGAAAGGCTCAGAGCTCAAATCCATCAATCAAAGAGAGTTCAAAGAGAAATCAAAAGCATCCAAAGTTCAAAATCGGAGGATTTGCAAAGTTCAAAAAGATCCAAATTTCTTCAACTTCTCAACTGCGATTGCTGTGAAGAATCTAAGCTGAGGCCTGATTCAATCTTTCAAAGGAGAAGAAGAAAAGAAGAAAAGCTCAAATCAAAATCGCTTCAAACAAGCTTTTCTTACCTTTGTTTATTCAATTACATATTTGCTCATTTGAGGAGTTGTTGTGTATTCAAAACTCTATTTTTCATTATTGTTTGCTAATTCAATCAGGGGATTGAATTAGTGTAGGTAGTATACCTCGGGACAAGCTAGGGATAGCTTGTGGTTAGGTTTTGTGTGCTGGTGAGCCTGTGAAAACTAGCTGGGTTCGTTGTGACCCCGGAAAAACAACAAGTTTGGGTTGTGAACTTGTAAAGCAACTCGGCTGTAATCAAGTGGATTATAGTGTAGACCCAAGTGCTCCTTGGGAGTGGACGTAGATGTTGGATACACCGAACCACTATAAAATCTTTGTGTTTGTCGTGCTTTGTCTCTCTCTTTATCTCATTTATTTGTGCTTAGCATTTATCTATACATTGCACTCAAGCACTTTCATATCAAAGCACTTAGTTTTAAAGTGTTAAAATTTTTAAGAACCCAATTCATCCCCCCTCTTGGGTTGCCATCTGGGCCAACATTAAGCATAAGATCAATTAGGCCTAATTTGAATCGGCTGCTAAGCTCCTCTAAGTGATTGCTATTAACCACCGATTCAACCAAAATCTTAGAATAAATAAAATGGATGATATTATTTTTAAAATAATAGAATAAATTGTAATAATCGAAAGTTTGAAGAACAAAATAAATTTTGAATGAAAGTTTGAGGACAAATAGTATTTTTGTCAAAAAAATATTACTTTTGACATTTTATTGCTTTATATTTGAACATTATCTAGATTTTTTATGTTCTTAAAAAATATAATTTATTATTAATTAATTACTTAGAATAATTTAAACTAATTATGGGATCAAAAATTTGGATTTTGGCTTGAAATCTTAAACAATCTGAATTAATAGAGGGCATAGAATCACTACATATGATTGGTTAGCACAATGAACTAAATTAATCATGGGATATAGAATCCTATAAATGGCTTAAACAATCTTGAAAGACAAATGGTTACATTCATATTTAACAAAAAAATAAGTAAAATTAATATATATTATTAAAAATATTTTTTGTGTGGTTAAGGATCAAATTTCAACATTCAAATCGAAATGCTTTTGAGTTTTGAGGATGGGTTTAGATTAGGTTTTGTTTAGTTTTTGAATTATTATTTAGCAAGGAATGATATCTTACTTAAGAAATGATATCCCACTTCAAGCCTTTTTCTGATTACATATTATATTAGAAAATAAAGAAATTTACTTAGATGTATTACCTATGCAATATTAAAAAGAGTTCTAGGTTCTTTAGGATTTTAGGTTTTTTAATGAATAAAATATTAAATAATTTACATAAAAATTTTATTATGTAAAAATCATTAGCATGAATTGTTTAGGAAAGAAATGGTCCAAATAATTAATCTCAGTTTTTTCTTAAGCAACTAGGTCCTTCGTATGAAAAAAGATATTGTTAAATTTTTTAATGTGCTGTCTTGCTATTCTAAATTTTTTAATTATTTATGATTTTTGTTTGAGATATTATGCTTCACTCAGAATAATAATTTATTTGTTATCATCTTACCTAATTTAGCTACTTTTTCATAACCATATTGCACATACCTTTTGTTGACTCCTACATTGATTTTGATGATTACAAAATAATTAAGACTATGTTTATTAGGAAAATTAATATTATTGTAGGGATGAACAAGTGTCGTACAGGTGAGCCTTATCAAGTAAATTTTATTTGTTGCATAGAAACTTATTTTCTCTTGTCTAAAATATAGCTAATTGATTCTTTATTGCTTGAATTATTGCATGACTATGTAAGCTAGCTTATTTCCCTCCTTAGCTAGCTTCCTCCACTTGCTAGTTAATTTATTTTTCTCTCACATTGAAGCTGGCCGAACCATGCATGGGACTAGTTAGCTTATTAGCTAACTTCTTCCTTCTCCTAGTTGACTGGTTGGCCTCTAGAGCCAACTATTTAGTGCTGATTTTCCTCTTGGCCGATCACTCCTTGGAATCAGCTAGCTGGGCAGCTAGCTGGTTAGTTCATTGGAGTTAGCTAAATATCACTTGGAGCTAACTATTTTCTTCTTGCAGGTTACTTGGCCGAATGGGTTAAAAATCCAGCTAGCTGGAGAGCTAGCTTGCCTTGGGCGGTTTGCATGAAAAATCCACTCTAGCTAGCTAACAAGCTAGCTAACCTTTTTTTTTGTTTTTCATGGCCGAATGGAATTTGAAAGCAGTTAGCTTAACAGCTAACTCTTTTTCTTTTCTCCCTCCACGTTGCATGAAAGTTTTCATTGGAGTTAGCTAACAAGCTAACTACTTTATAAGTCTTTTCATTCCTAGCCGCATGAAACTTGAATTGAGTTAGCTCTTGAGCTAACTACTTTTTTATATGGCCTCATGCACTTTTTAAATAGCTAACTAAAGAGCTAGCTAAAATTCAAACTCTCTCTGTTCATGAAACGTGGGATGCTTGTCTATGTGGCTAGTTAGCTAAAGAGCTAACTAGTTTGTATCTTAGCTACCTTTCAAGCTAACTACTCTATTTTTTTATGGCAAATTTTCCTCCAAGCCGTGCACACTTCCAAACAAGCTAACTAGGGAGTTAACCACTTTATTCTCCTTGCCACATGAATTCTCATTTGAGTTAGCTAAATAGCTAACTCCTTGGCATTAAAGCATGAAACCTTGAATGGGGAGTTAACTGTTTTTCCTGGACTTCTTTTTCAGCCGTATGGTTTTTAAATTGAGCTAGCTCACTAGCTAGCTACTTTATTTTGGATTGAGGCTGATTTCTTGCCGTGGAGCCTTGCTAGCTTGGGATGTTTAGTTAGCCTTGCTTAGCTAGCTTTTACTCTTTCTTTTCTCCTCTATGGCCGCACGTCTTCTTGAGGGTTGCTGGAAATTAATTCTAATTCCAGCCAACCAGCTCTCTCAAATATTAAATGCTCTCTCTCTTTTAATTATATTTCCATTTTCACATTTTCTTTTGGTGTTTGACAGAGATCTTTCTTTGCCAAAGGATTAAATGCAATCAATGTTTAGGAAAATAAATTCAAACGGTTATATTTCTTCCCGTTTTTAATTTCCTCTATTTACCAATGTGTCTAACGGACATTATTTTTGTTTTGATTTAAATAGATGTGATCAGAGGAACACCTAGACGATTCTTTACGATTTTTTTGACGAATCTTTGAAAATCTGAAAAAGAAAAAGAGAAAGAAAGAAATCAAAAGAGAGTGTTCATTGCATATTTTTCGGAGTATTGAAGAGCAAGTTCTTGTGCTGTGAAGTTGACGAACCTCAATCCTTGC
>UESW01001419.1:102782-160870 GCA_900491605.1 Calamus simplicifolius | reverse complement strand
GAATTTTAAATAACAATGAATCATTGTTAAAGGAAAACCAAGATTTGAAAAATGAAGTGAGTAAATTAAGACCAATTATTGATAAATTTACTTTGAGTTCAGAAAAGCTAGAAATGATATTAAATAGTCAAAGGCTGTTTATAATAGAGCTGGTCTTGGATATAATCCTATTGAAAGACAAAAATTTTGAAAATATTTATGTGCATGCTGATGATTCAACTAAAATTACATGCTTTAAATGTGGTAAATTAGGACACAAAGCATATACTTGTCACACACACAAAGTTAAACAAATATGGGTTCCAAAAGGAACTATTTTAACTAACCCAAAAGGACCCAAGAAAGCTTGGGTACCTAAGAGCAAAACTTAAAATTATGTATGCAGGTGTGTCTTGCTACCCGAGCAACTAAAAGACAATGGTACTTGGATAGCGGGTGCTCAAGACACATGACGGGTGATGAATCTCAATTCATCACTTTGGAGGCAAAAGATGGAGGTGTTGTTACTTTTGGTGATAATGGCCAAGGAAAAATTATTGGCATTGGAAAAATAGGTATCACACCTCATGCTTTTATTGATAATGTCTTACTTGTGAAAGGATTAAAACACAATTTTTAAGCATTAGTCAATTATGTGACAAAGGATTTAAAGTTACATTTGAATCATCTTTATGCATTGTTAAAAATCCTACAAATGAAAATATGAAATTTATTGGTCATAGGCATGGTAATGTATACATTGTTGATTTAAATGATTTGAATGATCGAAATTGATTGCCTAGTTGCTATGAATAATAAAACTGATAATAGTTGGTTATGGCATCGTAGGTTAGCTCATGCAAGCATGGATTTGTTATCTAAATTAATCAAAAAGGATTTAGTAAATGGTTTGCCAAAACTTACTTTTGAAAAAGATAAAATCTGTGATGCTTGTCAATTTGGAAAACAAACCCGAGTATCTTTTAAATCGAAAAATATGATTTCAACCACTAGACCTTTGGAACTCTTGCATATGGATTTATTCGGTCCTACAAGAACAACTAGTCTAGGAGGAAAAAGATATGGTTTTGTCGTGATTGATGATTTTTCTCGTTTTACATGGGTTTTATTCTTAGCTAGTAAAGATGAAGCATTTTCGTCATTTCAAAAATTATTTAAAAGAATTACAAATGAAAAGAATTCTTCTGTTTTATCGATACGAAGTGATCATGGAAAAGAATTTGAAAATCAATATTTTGAAAATTTTTGTAATGAAAATGGAATTGAACATAATTTTTCTGCACCCAGAACACTCAACAAAATGAGTTGTAGAAAGAAAGAATAGAACTTTAGAAGAAATGGCTCGTACCATGTTGTGTAGAGTAATCTCCCAAAATATTTTTGGGCTGAAGCTATCAACACTGCATGTTATGTTTTAAATCATGCATTAATCAGATCTGTTTTGA
Source organism: Calamus simplicifolius (assembly GCA_900491605.1). Classification (NCBI taxonomy): domain Eukaryota; kingdom Viridiplantae; phylum Streptophyta; class Magnoliopsida; order Arecales; family Arecaceae; genus Calamus; species Calamus simplicifolius. Next base: position 159,425 of record UESW01001419.1, on the reverse strand, counting down.
AAAAGACTCCGTATGAACTTTGGAAAGGAAGAAAACCTAACATCGGTTATTTTCATGTTTTTGGATGCCGCTGTTTTGTTTTAAATAATGGAAAAACAAACCTTGATAAATTTGATGCTAAATCTGATGAAGGAATTTTTCCTAGTTATTCTGAACATAGTAGAGCTTTTAGAGTTTTTAACAAAAAGACTTTAGTAGTTGAAGAATCATTCATGTTATCTTTGATGAATCTAATGATCTTCCATTAAGGAAGAGAAAAGGTATAAATGATGCAGATGAAATTGAAGATCAACTCAAAGATATCACCTTGAAGGACAAGGAGGATTCAGATACACAAGAGGTAAATGAAGAAAGCAATGCTAATGCACCAGAAGCCTCACAAGGTAATGATGATTTAGAAAGAGGATGGAGGTATGTTCACAGTCACCCTAAAGAACAAATTATTGGTAAATTATCTCAAGGAATTAGGACAGATCATCATTTAGAGATACTTATAATAACTTAGCATTTGTTTCTAAAATTGAACCTAAATGCTATGATGAAGCTAAAAATGACGTTGATTGGATAAATGCAATGCATGAGGAACTTAATCAATTTGAAAGAAATAATGTATGGACTCTTATTGATAGACCTCATGATCATCAAATTATAGGAACTAAATGGGTTTTTAGAAATAAATTAGATGAACATGGTAACATAATTAGAAATAAAGCAAGACTAGTAGCTAAGGGTTATAATCAAGAAGAAGGAATTGATTTTGATGAAACTTATGCCCCTGTTGCTAGATTAGAAGCTATCAGATTACTTCTTGCTGTTGCTTGCTTTATGAATTTTAAACTATATCAAATGGATGTTAAAAGTGCTTTCCTAAATGGATACATTGCTGAACAAGTTTTTATGGAACAGCCACCGGCTTTGAAAACCACTTGTTTTCAAACCACGTATTTAAATTAAATAAAGCTTTGTATGGTTTGAAGCAAGCACCCCGGGCTTGGTATGAGAGGTTAAGCAAATTCTTGATTAGTAATGACTTCATTCGAGGAAACGTAGATACAACTCTATTTATTAAAAGATAAATAATGATATTTTAATTATTCAAATCTATAGATGATATCATTTTTGGTGCCACTAATGATTCTTTATGCAAGGACTTTGCTAAGCTTATGCAGGGAGAGTTCGAGATGAGTATGATGGGAGAATTAAATTATTTTCTCGGACTTCAGATCAAACAAAGCAAAGATGATCTTCATAAGCCAATCCAAATATATCAAGGAAATGATCAAAAAGTTTGGCATGAGACATCTAAGAGTATCGGTACCCTTATGAGCTCATCTTGTAGACTTGAATCTTATAATTCTGAAAAATCTGTTGATTTAAAACTTTATAGAGGCATGATAGGATCTTTATTATACTTAACTGCTAGTAGACCTGATATCTTGTTTAATGTTTGCATGTGTGCCAGATATCAAGCTAATCCTAAAGAATCACACTTGCTTGCTGTTAAAAGGATATTTAAATATTTAAATGAACTAAAAATTTAGGACTTTGGTATGACAGAAAATCTAGCATTGACTTAATAGGATACACAGATTTAGACTTTGCTGGATGTAAATTAGACAGAAAATCAACTAGTGGAACTTGCCAATTCCTAGGTGTTAACTTAATCTCATGGTTTAGCAAGAAGCAAACTTCAGTAGCATTGTCTACGGCCGAGGCCGAATACATTGCAGCTGGAAATTGCTGTGCTCAAATTTTATGGATTAAGCAGCAGCTAGAGGATTATGGTATTAAACAGAAAGGCATACCAATAAAATGTGATAACACTAGTGCAATTAATTTAACTAAGAATCCCATTTAACATTCAAGAACTAAACATATAGAAATTAGACATCATTTCATTAGGGATCATGTTAATAATGGTGACATTGTACTAGAATTCTTATGTACTGAAAAACAACTAGCAGATATTTTTACTAAATCATCAGAAGAATCAAAATTTTATGAAATTAGAAGAGAACTTGGAATGATTGATCCATCTATTTAATTAATTATGCTTGTGGTACTTGTCTTTATGATTAAATATCTTGGTTAGCATGTGTTGCTTGACCAATCTTAATCTAGTCAATCAAATCCATTCATGAAATACCTTTAAATTGCAATCATTACTTTCGTCTTCTAGTGTTTCAGTTAGCTGACTAGTTAACTAACTTGAAGCCCTCTCCTTTCATGAAACCGTCCACCTACATCTTCTTGAACTATTTAAATAGTCAACTGACCAGGCAACCAACCAGCCACCTCATCAGTTAACCGCTTTAGATCTTTATATAAAAGCCTTTACATCTCTCATCTCACATGTTTTTCATCAAGAAAATCTTCTCCTCCACGCCTTCTCCAAAACGTCTCCCACCTTTTCTTCATTCTTCTTCAAGCCTCAAATCTTTCCACATCTAGAAAAAGGGAATGGCTCCAAAGAAGAAATCGACTCATTCAAAAGAGGAGTCCTCCGATCTTCCTAAGAAGCCTTCTTCTTCTTCAAATGTATCTTTCCATCCATTACCACTAGATCAATAGCAAATGGAAGGTTAGTAGATTTTAATTTCCTAGAACAAGAAGAGTTTAAGATAGGAAACTACTTGCATCTCAAGGTTGGTTAAATCTTTTATCCATTAAAAAGCCTATCTTTCCAAATCTAATATATGAGTTTTATGAGAATATAAATTTTGGTGATGGAACCATAACATCAATTGTCAAAAATGTTAAAATCCATTTTGATAGTGAAATGCTAGGTTCCGCCTTAGGTATTCCATCAAATGGTGTTCTAGTTAACTTCCCAAGTGAAAGAAGCTATAAAATTGCAACGATTTTAGGCTTAGAGGATCATGATGCTGATATAGTTAATATTGATGCAAACATGTTATCTATTGAAAATAGATTGCTACATAGCATCATTGCAAAGATTTTTACTCCTCGTGCCGGATCGTTTAATGCTGTAACTGATAGAGATATAGGTATAATGTTTGATATATTAGAAGAAACTCTCTTAAACTTTCCTGAATTAATGATGATAATTATGAAAGAAGTTGTAGGCAAATCTAAAGCTGCATTACCAGACGGGATGTTTCTCACCTATATGTTTGAATTTCACCATGTGAAACTCAAAGGAGAAACAAATGTAGCATTACGTCACACTGATATATTTAATGCTCATTCCCTCCATCGTATGGATTATGCTAAATGAAATGGTATATGGACTAAAGTTAGGTCTAGAACTGGTGATAAACCTGCTCTTCAACCAACAAATTTAGTACCTTCAGATCCACCTCCACCTGCTTGTTCTCCTCCAAACTTCTTTAATTTTGATTATCATCAATCCAATCCATACTTAGTTGGAATGACTGAACCAAATCCATTTTTAAATGAACCTCCTGATATTCCGAATCTTCAAATCGATATAACAACCCACTCCTACTCTTCCTACCGTGCTAATCAGTGAAGATCAAATTCAGCGGATTATCCATGAACTTTTTATTGCTGTATCTAATTGGAGTACCAGTGACATAATTCATCTGTTAATGACTTCACTATGGTACCCCATATCTCCTCAGTTTTTGAAACTCTTTCCGAATTAATCATGACTCAAAAGCAACTTATCCATGATGTTAGTTTGCTCAAAGGCCGAGTGTTCCACCAAAATGAATCTTCAGTGGATCGTATCTTGAAAGAAGTTGACCTAATGAAATCCAAGCTGGAAAACTTTGAAACTAAAGCTGAGTGGGTGACTTATCAAATGAGATCTAATGAAAGTCAAACTAAGGATGCATCGAATGCTTTTGATCACCTGAACACATCTACCTTGAAGCTTAGCAGTCTCGTGGAAACCTACATTGGCCTCACTGCTGCCACAGCTCCTGGTGCATCGTTCTCTCATCCACATCTTTGGACGCCTCCTCCACAACCATCAGATGATGTCCCTGGATCGTCCAGACCGGACGGATCCTCTAAGCAACCTAAAGTTTTCTCTTCAGATGATGATGCATGACTTCATATTGTACTATGCTTGTTCTATGTTTTGTGTAATGCTTATAATATTATGTTATGAGTGATGAATGTTTAGGACAATGGTTTGTAATATTTATCTTATGCTTGACTTGACAATGTATTATGTTTGACTTAATATGAGTATTGTATGCATCTTTTCTTCATGAATTGTGCGTTGGATTATTGCATATTCCTCAAATCGTCTTTTTGATCAATGACAAAAAGGGAGAGAAGAATAATGTATAAAATAAAATTATGGAGAAAATCATGCACTCTATATATTCAGGGGGAGATTAATATGTTCAGGGGGAGATTACATAATATTTGCGATTACATATTTTTTTTGCATGCTTAATGGTTTATGCTTAATGGTTTTGTATGTTTTTGTCATCATTAAAAAGGGGAAGATTGTTGGCTCCTACATTGATTTTGATGATTACAAAACAATTAAGACTATATTTATTAGAAAAATTAATATTATTGTAGGGATGAACAAGTGTCGTACAGGTGAGCCTTATCAAGTAAAATTTTATTTGTTGCATAGAAGCTTATTTTCTCTTGTCTAAAATATAGCTAATTGATTCTTTATTGCTTGAATTATTGCATGACTATGTAAGCTAGCTTATTTCCCTCCTTAGCTAGCTTCCCCCACTTGCTAGTTAATTTATTTTTCTCTCACATTGAAGCTGGCTGAACCATGCATGGGACTAGTTAGCTTATTAGCTAACTTCTTCCTTCTCCTAGTTGACTGGTTGGCCTCTAGAGCCAACTATTTAGTGCTGATTTTCCTCTTGGCCGATCACTCCTTGGAATCAGCTAGCTGGGCAGCTAGCTGGTTAGTTCATTGGAGTTAGCTAAATATCACTTGGAGCTAACTATTTTCTTCTTGCAGGTTACTCGGCCGAATGGTTAAAAATCCAGCTAGCTGGAGAGCTAGCTTGCCTTGGGCGATTTGCATGAAAAATCCACTCTAGCTAGCTAACAAGCTAGCTAACCTTTTTTTGTTGTTTTTCATGGCCGAATGGAATTTGAAAGCAATTAGCTTAACAGCAAACTGCTTTTTCTTTTCTCCCTCCACGTTGCATGAAAGTTTTCATTAGAGTTAGCTAACAAGCTAACTACTTTATAAGTCTTTTCATTCCTAGCCGCATGAAACTTGAATTGAGTTAGCTCTTGAGCTAACTACTTTTTTATATGGCCTCATGCACTTTTTAAATAGCTAACTAAAGAGCTAGCTAATATTCAAACTCTCTCTGTTCATGAAAATGTGGGATGCTTGTCTATGTGGCTAGTTAGCTAAAGAGTTAACTAGTTTGTATCTTAGCTACCTTTCAAGCTAACTACTCTATTTTTTTATAGCAAATTTTTCCTCCAAGCCGTGCACACTTCCAAACAAGCTAACTGGGGAGTTAACCACTTTATTCTCCTTGCCACATGAATTCTCATTTGAGTTAGCTAAATAGCTAACTCCTTGGCATTAAAGCATGAAACCTTGAATGGGGAGTTAACTATTTTTCCTGGACTTCTTTTTCAGCTGTATGGTTTTTAAATTGAGCTAGCTCACTAGCTAGCTACTTTATTTTGGATTGAGGCTGATTTCTTGCCGTGGAGCCTTACTAGCTAGCTTGGGATGTTTAGTTAGCCTTGCTTAGCTAGCTTTTACTCTTTTTTCTCTCTATGGCCGCACGTCTTCTTGAGGGTTGCTGGAAATTAATTCCAGCCAACCAGCTCTCTCTCTTTTAATTATATTTCTGTTTTCATGGTTACTGACATTTTCTTTTGGTGTTTGACAGAGATCTTTCTTTGCCAAAAGATTAAATGCAATCAATGTTTAGGGAAATAAATTCAAACGGTTATATTTCTTCCCGTTTTTAATTTCCTCTATTTACCAATGTGTCTAACGACATTATTTTTGTTTTGGTTTAAATAGATGTGATCAGAGGAACACCTAAACGATTCTTGACGATTTTTTTTGACGAATCTGTGAAAATCTGAAAAAGAAAAGAGAAAGAAAGAAATCAAAAGAGAGTGTTCATTGCATAATTTTTCGAAGTATTGAAGAGCAAGTTCTTGTGCTATGAAGTTGACGAACCTCAATCCTTGCTCAAGTCTTCCAGATCTGGTGAAGCATTCAAAAGTCTCAGCTACCTCGGAGATCCACATTCTTTGCTGCAGATTTGCTTCAAATTTGTAAAGTTCTCTTTGAATGTTTGCTCAAGTTAGGAGCTATTTGTTAACTATTCTGAAATTATTTGTAATAGGGTTAGAGATAACCCTAAGATTGTTGTTTGGCTTCCTTGTGCCGTTAAACAAGAGGACTAGCCAAGAAGGCTAGGTGCCTGGCTTTCTTGTGCCGTTAAACAAGAGGACTAGCCAAGAAGGCTAGGGGTTTGGCTGCCTTGTGCCCTGAAACAAGAGAACTAGCCAGGAAGGCTAGGGGTTGTAATCGTTATGATACGATTAGTGAAATTTCAAAGGATTTTTGGGAGTAGACGTAGGAGCCGAGTTTGGCACCGAACCACTATAAACCCTATTGTGTTTGTGATTGCTTATTGTGTGATTTTGTTTCGTACACTTCACTACACCGCTGCAAATTAATTTTAACTAGTGATTAAGCACATATCTGCACTAATAATTAATTTTTAAATACCCAATTCACCCCCTCTTGGGTTACTACATCTGGGCAACACTTTGGTTAAAAATAAGGATGGTAATGGCACGAGGCAATTACAAGGCACATTCCTCTACATGTACCCATAAAAAAATTATATCTAAATAATAAAAAACACTGCATTATACTTTAACTATTTAACTTAAAAATCATTCATTATAAATTATTCTAATAACATTATAATATATATAAGAAAATAATAATTTTCTAATATAATATTGATGTAAAATTATTATAGCATATTATTATACTATTATTTAATAGTTGTATTATAATATATTATTAAAATTACAATCATTTTTATCTAATAATATAATAATATAATATTATCTTATTTTACACTATATAGTATATTATAAATGTTATAATATTTTCATACAATTATAATAATTATATTTATTTATAATATATTTTTTATAATATAATATTTCATTGCAATATAATATATTATGATAGTCATATTATATTATTATTATTATATTATAATATTAAATGTTATCATTCTTTTAATTTAAACCAATAACTTTCAAGTTTAAGGTAAATAGTCTCCCAACATTTCTAAAGTTAAGCTTTTGTAAAACTTCAAATTAAAATTTTCCTAACTAGAGTTTTTAACTACTTTTGATGGAGTTAGAAAATATTTGTTAAAAATTTTATTAAAAATTATACAATCTCAAAAGTTTTGCCAAACAAGACCTAAATTTATGTTAAAATTATATTGGAGAAATTTGAAAATATTTTTCCCTGCTTTTTCAAGTATATACTCTTGATTATTTTGAAATTGGAGAATTTATGTAGATCCGGGTAGTTGTGGCGTGAGTGATGAACATGCATTCCACTTTTCTCTAACAAGTTGGATGAACATTACTGTAGGATTTGTAAAACGTTAGATATTCTTCTGAAAGATATTTTTCCCATGAAAGATAATAATGACAACTGTAGCTATAAGTATCAAAAGATCCCTGGATTCTATTAGAATCATCCTGGAAGCCTTGGCAACAAGGAGATCGTCATCACCACAAGTGAAATTATGGCCTTCATTATCACGAACCTATACTCGTGACAAGACAAGAAAAAACAAATACAAAGAAGAAGGGATCAAATTGATGGAACCCGTTATGGCCCCTTAAACCATTGTTGTTGGTCAGTTAGCAATCAAAATACTAGAGAATGGAGAAGAAATGCTTTGAGCCGGTTGATGAGTAATCTGGGCCATAATGTAAAAAGGATGGTCTAATGTACTAAGCTCTTATGGTATTTGGGTAGTCCTTTCCTGCCTATAAACTCACAACAAAACAATCTGCAATTGTACCAAGCCCTTTCCTTGAATTCTCTCTGTTCAACTCATCAAGAAATACATTTCCTTCATGCCAGAAGGCTTGTTTTGTTCAACCACTGCATGGCTATTTTCACACTCCATCGCATTCTCGTCTTTTTCAATCTTATGTCTATACAATTGTTATTTTTTAACATTATGACATACAAGGAACAATGAATTATGAATAATTTTTGGCAGCAAGCAATTCAAGTGGAAAATACTGTTCGATCCTTGCTTTAATCTACATTAATAAAAGGTCCACATAGGTAATGTCATTGGTACAAATTTTAGTAGAACTCAACAAATTAACACATTATGAGAAGAATAACAATTATCACAAATCTTATCAAACAAGTTTGAAAGTAAAATTGCAACTTTATTTTAATCACTCCAATATCAACAACTATGGAGTTTAGATACATTTACAAGAGTACTAAAATATAGGCATTGGTTTAAGTTGAAGCTACAGCTCTTTCTCTTTATCCAAGCTTAAAAGATAAGAAACCAAACCCACAACAGGAATGAATCTTAGATTCCTCACTATTTGTTCATTATTCTTCTTCACATTTTGAAGGTTGTCACCTATCAACCAAGGCTGAAATATGGTATAAAGACATGTCCCATATAAATGCATAAGCCAGCCTATCTGATCCAATGTACCCTTCCAAAAATTCCCAACGTTCTGCAATACCTCCAAAGCCACCATCAGAGCGGCCGAAAACAGCCCACAAGTTGAGATTAAGCAGACTGTCCCACCAACTATCCCAACAACCGGTGCACCACTTGTCATCAACAAACCCAACTGAGATTGTTTGGAGGAAGAATGCTTCGCATCGATGTCATTAAGTCGGATTGCCATATAAGGTATCAAGAAGGCTATAAAAATCATTACATGAAAAAAAGGAAACAATTGTCAGTGGAATCGATGAAAGATAAAAGTAAAATAGGATATCATTTTCTTGTTCAGAAATCAAATTCAGGGTTCAAATTAAAGCATACCATTTGTGAGGAACATCTGAAAACCCCACAAAATGTCTACAGATCCCTTGTATCTGTCCCTCTGACAATCAGTGAATAGTAATGGAGCATACAGAAGTGTCCATCCGATTACGAAATTGAATAATCCTTCAGCCATCTAGAAAACAAAAGAATTATTAGTGAAGACTGGAAGTGAAAACTTGAAGCTAACAAATGATAGTTTTGAAGATTGAAAATAATGAAGCATTATCTCTCTGTGTTTTTTAGTATCTTACAGGGTGGAGCACTGGTGCTTCAATCGCATGAAAGCCAACTATACTGCCACCAAATGCACCAATGAATTAGTAAATTGAAAACAGCAAATGTGCATATTAAACATGATCATGATACAGCCTAATTTCAGGTGCACATGAGATGAACAATACAATGGAACAAAATCATTGAATTCAAGGAGATGACTAAATAAAAAAAAGAGAAATTACTTATCATGGTGCACTAAGGATCTGAGCACTTATTTGCAACAAAAATTAGGGATTATGTCACTTGTCTCTTGACAAAAAGTACTTGACATAAATACAAAGATTTTGAAACTTTAGGTATGATATTCATATTGAACAGATATAAAGATGGATTAGAGGGATAACAAGTAAAAGCATAAGATTTATAGGTTTTGAGGTGTGTACGGACTATAGAAACCATCTCCAAGGCCTATTTGAATGTCAGAATTGATCATCCCTAGACTAGACCTTCGGATGAGAGTGAGAGGAAGGCCCATGATGGGAGAACAAGCACCACCCAGTAGATTTCATGGAGGCTACACTCAGAAAAGACCAGGACACCTGATTCGACTCAAAAAATGATTTTCATGTCTTAATTTTTCGGGTCTTATGATCTTAAATTTCATTCTCACCATTAATTTATTCATAGCTGCAGCAATATATATAAAATAAGTCCAGTTGAATTTTACGCTAGTAATCAAACAGGACCTCCATGTGTATATTGTCCCAATTTGGGATTTGACTGTGTTAATGGGCTCCTGAAATGTACCCCATCTAGGATATAATATAACTTTTTTAATAACATGTGTGTGGCAATCTTAGAATGTTTCCTAAGACCTCATTGAGAGTTGCAACTATTATTTTGGAAATGAAAAGAAGATGAAATGTGCATTCAAGAATTTACAAGAAATTGAAATTGCATATAAAAACCTCAGAGCATATCACCATATCTATAGAATCTCTCAAAGATAGCAAAGAAAAAGGATGAACCCTTTTTCATGGAAGGATTCCCTTTGATAATTTGAATTAGAGAATGAGAGACACATTGAGAAAGTGAGTCCAACAGCAGGAAACTTTTCGAAAGGGTAAATGTCAGTGACAGAAGCAATTCAATATTATTTGAGTTATAAATAGAATCAGCAATATCTATTATATTTTAAATACTGACCATTTAATGTGCCACCCATGCCTGTGCTAAGGCTCATCATTGCTCATGGCAACCAATGGAGCCATGCTTGGAATTTAGAAATGAAGGAGGTGCCATTATTGATTCTGCTTTTTCTGTTGAGCATTGCTATTGTTGGGGTACCCACCATTACTGCTAATAGTCTCCACTACCTTTACCATGAGAAACATCTTGGTGCTAGTAGAAATGATGAGAAAAGGATAAGGAATGAGGAAAGATATGGTTCCAGAGGAAGGAATATAAGGTTTACTCATCTTTCACGTTTTTGCTGTATTAGATTTTGAGAGATTGGTGTTTTGATGTGAGACTATGGGGCAGGGATCAGTTCTAGATATGTGCATAGAAGTTTCTATGTAAGCAATATTCTGTTTGCATTGTTCACCTGAAACAACCTTATACTATTACGTTTAGATGACAAACGGATGTCAAGTGTGACAACTGGGTGAAAGCAGATTTGTATTGGGGCATCACTGATGGCAGATATGCAGAAATTTCTATGCTTACATTCAGAGCTAAGCCTTTTCCTATGATATAAGAATAGCCCTACCAACTTGGATTGAAAGGTTGTTGAAAATGACCAAAGTTTAGTTGAAGGAGAACAAGCAGTTTAGCAATGGTAGCAGCTGAAATGAAACCCTTATAATTTAAGGAAAGTGGCCTTGTTTAGTTGTCTGTAATTGAAAACTGCAAATGCAATTACGTTTGCTAGGTCGTTTGATGTGGAACACGATCTAGTTCCTTGTGGTTGAGCTGGTAAGGTTATCCCCATGAGAAACAGTGAATGTTTATATTTTCCACTACAATATAATATTTATCATATATTTTTTAAGCATAATGAAAAAATAATGTTGCTATTAAATTATCATTTTTAGATTAGCAATGATTACTATAGGAATTACATCACCATGAAAAATTTTGAGATGATGATGATTTACAGAATGGTTATAGGTTGAAGTAGTGAGGGGACTCATTCAAAAGGACTTTCTCAATTACAAAATTTACAAGAAATCTTGTAATTGGATCCATTGCCAATTTTGGCTACAAGTCTAATCACAAGTTTTGAACCACTTTTCATAGTTGAACTACAACCAATAGTTGTAAGGCATATGAACACTTGTTGTAGGAGTGGCAATTTAGTTGCAATCAATTGCAATATTAGCCTGTAATTACAGGCAAACAAACAGGCCCTAGGATGACGTAGGCATCATTGTAAGCTTTCTATCTTTTCAAAATTTGTAAACTAAATTTCATATATGTTTTTTTGTAAATTTTGAAAACAAAAACTTGTTGGCAGTCACAATTGTTTTTTATTTTATATAACAAAAAAAAATAGAAGGAAGAGAGGGAATGGAAAAGAAAAGAAGAGAAGAGGAAGAAGAAGAGAAGGGAGAGAACAAGAGTAGAGAAGCAGCAGATCCAGATGGCCAGTAGGCCATTCACCTAGATTGGACAGATTTGGGTTAGAGGGAAAGGAGAAGAACGAGCGGAGGAGGAGAAGGAAGAGAAGAAGAGGAGAAGAGAACAAAGCAGAGGAGAATAGGAGGAGAAGTAATGTGTAGTTGATGGCTATACAAATGGATTGAAGCGGCCAGATGGTAGATCATAGCATGAGATTGTTGAGCCTTGGGAGAGAAAGTTCTCACAGGGTCCCATTCTTGTGGAGGAAAGAGAAACTCTAAGTTCTTTATATTCACAGAAAAGTTGTAATATATTTTAAACAGTTTTTACATTTTCCAAAAACTTGAGTCCAGTCTTTAGAAAACCGAGAGAGAGAGAGAGAGAGAGAGAGAGAGAGAGAGAGAGAGCATACCTACAATACAATTTTAAAACAAAAATTGGAAATTGCAATGATGCAAACAAGCTGTTGCTGACCCAAGAAGTGACCCAAATATCAGAAAGACTTCAAATTATCTTAAAGCATGAGCTCAGTTTTCAACTCCTAATGATAAAATTTTGACATAATCCTCTACATGAATCATAAATCAAGGATATACCTTGACAACAAGTACAAATCATTGTTTAAGCAAAAACTTATGGACTTGTGGTGTTTGCTAGTTCATTTTGCGATGCAGTTGATGTAAGTCTGCTGATTTGATGGATAGAGATATGCATTTAGCATCCCTTACCCTTCTTGGGAAAAAAATCAATCTCAAGTCCATCAAAGACTTCTTTCACCCTTATAGACATCCTGGATATGGTACAAGAATTACTTTAATAATGAATACAGCTTACACAGATATCTGATAAATATAACTCAAGGCCATCAACGTAATCTCACTTTCTTGAAGTCTCCAAGTGATACGAATAAATCACTTAAAAACAAAAACTTGGTTCAGGCATCATGAATTACAATTTGATCGAAGAACCAAAGTCTACCAAAAGAGAAGGGTTGTCATCACAAGAAAAGCATTACACATCAAATGATTTGTAGTTCTGTACATTGACAGAAAGTAAAGAGTTCTGTTGTAGTAATCTAGGATCGAATGTAGGACCTCTCCCCAAGAAGGGGGGGAGCCAAGCAGCTGGACCAACTGTTGTTGGCTTATTATGCAATTTGTTACAGCCAGAGTGTAGACTTTAATTTTAGTTAAAGATTTTCTATCATCACCATCCAAACAAAGTCCTCGATGCTTCCATTGCCAATGACAATTTGCAAAATTTTTCATCCATGAATTTTTTATCTTTATTTTCCCTAGGAACTGCAGGATTTCGAGTACTCCTATGAAGGATATACTTCAAGTTCTGAAGATGCAAATTTTTAAAAGGGCCAGTAGTATCAATGGATATATTAAGTATCACATTTACTAAACTGATAGTAAGATTTTATAAAAATGAAAGTTAAAAAGGGTATGCCAATCCCTATAATCAAACCAGATCTTCATCTCAATCATAAAGGATCAGAACTTATTATGACAATTCTCAGAAATTTCTAGTGGAAAAAAAAAATTAAGATGGAGAGGATGGATGTCAGAAGAAATGTGATTCTTTGGTATTATGGACATATTTCGATACTCAACGTATCATTTAAGAGATTTAGAGTCATTATGCTATACAAATCTCTCAACTCAAAGATCCATTACATGGTAGTCTTTTGCTTTTCATTGACATAAACCATGAAGTGCACACGTGTTTTATATGACAAACTGGGCCAGTAATATCAATGGATATATTAAGTATCACATTCACTAAACTGATGGTAAGATTTCATAAAAATGAAAGTTAAAAGGGGTATGCCAATCCCTATAATCATACCGGATGTTCATCTCAATCATAAAGGATCAGAACTTATTGTGACAATTCTCAAATATTTCTAGTGGAAAAAAAAATAAGATGAAGGAGATGGATGTCCAGAAGAAATGTGATTGTTTGGTATTATGGACATATTTCGAGACTCAACGCATGTTTTAAGAGATTTAGAGTGGTTGTGCTATACAAATCTCTCAACTCAAAGATCAATTACATGGTAGTCTTTTGCTTTTCATTGGCATAAACCATGAAGTGCACACGTGTTTTACATGACAAAATGGACCAGCAATATCAATGGATATATTAAGTATCACATTCACTAAACTGATGGTAAGATTTAAATGAAAGCTACAAAGGGTATGCCAATCCCTATAATCATACCAAATCTTCATCTCAATCATAAATAATCAAAACTTATTATGACAATTCTCATATTTCTAGTGAAAAAAAAATTAAGATGAAGGGATGGATGTTCAGAAGAAATGTGATTCTTTGGTATTATGGACATATTTCGAGACTCAACGTATCTTTTAAGAGATTTAGAGTGATTGTGCTATACAAATCTCTCAACTCAAAGATCCATTACATGGTAGTCTTTTGCTTTTCATTGGCATAAACCATGAAGTGCACACGTGTTTTACATGACAAACTGACTAGGCATTTGATAAGAAAGTGGTAAGAAGGATCCACCACAATAATAGCAATAACACAAAACTCTCAATAATTTTCTTAGAATCTTTCTATAACAAACTGAAAACATAAAGATTCATAGTTTAAAAGGTAGATTTACCTAGTGTAATTGATAGAGGGGATAAGTTAGGGGTGTCCTCCAAATGGGTGGTTATCCTGAAATGTCCAAAAATAGGCCATGGGATAAGCCTATTTAGACAAGTCCAAAAAGTGGACCTATTTGGATAATTCAATTGCACCAAAATGGTATAGTAGAATTATCACAAGGAACTGGGGAAACTATCCCTGCCAATTATTTTACCTCAATCCACTCTTTAAACACACCAAAAAGTGGGAGGGCAATTTTATCCTTATCATAAAATCCAAATTATCATGATAACCGATGCATTCACTTGTTCCCTCCACTTCTCTCTTTAACTAGATGCCAAGAAAGGACTTATCTCATGAAATATACTATCCTTTCAATGGTAAAGGGGACAACCCTCCAGAAGTTATCCCCTCTGTCAAATGCAACCTTAGAACTCATATTACTTCTTTTCTAAATAGTGAACAAACTTGCCTAACTAGCAAAGACAAAACACAATTGTGGCATACATACTTTCTATAATGTATTCTAACTAGGAAACAATAGGGCAGTAGATTATAGCTTGTCTATATACAAATTATTGACGGTGGAATATTCACTAGCTATCACAAGTAAAAATATAAATTAGATTCAACTAAGTTCCAAACAGCAGTGTGTGATTATCTTAGATGATAACTTGCATATTTGCCAAATGCTAAATTTTCTCCCATATAATGAACAAAAAAAAAAAAACATGAGAGATTTTAAATACTAATCTCGTGAGAAAGATCTTGAAGCATGATGCTAAATAATAAGGTTTTAAGTTGTAACTTTCAAAACTAACTCACCAGTGTTTATCATGGGCAAGATAAAGAAGAAATTAAGGGAAAGGCCAATGATATCATTGATTGTGTCCAACTTTATAGCCCAGACTGGGTCACCCTGCTGACAAGTTAATGAGTCAAATACCAAAAATTGAATGGAACTTTTCTTTTATTTTATATTTTCCTTTTCATCCTAGGATAATAGTTGCAGCCCATATATATATATATATATATATTCCAATAAGAAGACAATTACAGATATCTGGCAAATGATATCTGCAATATGTTTAAGTACAGATAGACATCGAGATTTCTGAATCAAGAGGATATTACAGAGCTTACAGGCGCTCCACATATAACAGCAAAATCAAATATTCTTCTCTTTCTCTTGTCTATTGTGACAGGAGTGGCTCCAAGTTTGTAAGTATCTATATTTGTTCAACTAGTGTTCCACAAATGTTGAGGTTATATTCAATTTTTCATTGACAGCAGCACATACATTTGGTCCTGTTTATGAAGATTTGTGTCAGCAAGTCAAAATTTTGTCTAAATGCTCACAACTTCTGTGCATGTCACTAGCAAGCATTTAGAAGTAGTTAAATTTTAAAATACAAATGTCAAGTGTTTGTCTGACTTCTTTGTGCCTTTTGGTAAATTGAATGTCACTTCATATGGTTCTTGTTGATACTCATCCCCTAAAACTCAGCCAAGCCCATGATATACGATACTTTAAACCTACCAGGTGGTTGACATAAAACATATTTTCATATAAAACTCTTTTATTGTGGGCAGTGTTAACAAACTGAAATGCATTACCTGGGTCATACTATTTTGCAAAATGGCATTTAGTGAGCATAAAAGGATGTTAACTATGATCAATGTTCAAACCCATACCCAAAAGAAAGAGACAAGTTTTTCAGGGCTTACAGTATATAGAAGGAAGTTGATGAGAAAATTCATAAGGTTGGACCCAACTACAACATTGAATGCTTGCATAACCTGGTTCAAGACGTGCTTTTCTAAACTGAATGCAATGATAAATGCCTTGGAGGGAGGTTAGTTAGCATCATCTTGTTAAATGGTGGTGTCATCATTATGACTAGGATTCATATATGCTAGGATCTCTGAAGCATGCAATAAATAGTTTATGCACCCAATTATAACCTTGCTAGAACAGTATATATGGGTTTTATATTTATGAAGATACAATCATGAGATGATCTATTAATGAATTTAGAATAAGATTGCTTCTCCATTGTCAAAAATAATGTAAAGAATGTTGACTGCAGTCTTTTGTTGTCACTTGGAATTTTGAACTGCTGTGTCTTGATTTTTATTGAGTCATTGGACCATCATGCTCCAGGTGCATCATGTTCATCAGCCCATAAGAATTGATGACTTATTTATAAAGAATATAGATTTCATGTAGCGTCATCATGTGCACCTTTCTCCTCACTTCTTATTTCTTTCAAAATAGTCTCTCTTTTCTTCACTCCATTCTTCCTTTATTTCATGACTTGTGTCTCCTCAAGTTACAAAAGTTAATTCCCTTTAGTTCTACTTCTCTGTCTCTTTAACTTGTTTGTTACTTGCTGCATATTTCATCATTTTCCGCAGAATTTTGATTTCCTTTATAATAGTTTGAGCCTTTGGACCCTTTTAACTTTTAATGCCATATCTCAGAAGGTTTAGACACTGGATGAGCATGTTATGAACATAATGGCGGAAAATCAAAAGTGAGGGAACAAATTCACCATGTTTGTGTAAAGGTTGAGAGCAATGTTAGAAAGGAAAGTTTGTAATTGGGTATTGATGACGCCAAGTCACTTTCCACGAACGTCGGGGAAAACAGACGTCTCGCTCCTGGAAATCCTGCAGGAAAAGTCCCCAAGGACCGGAAGCTCCTGTGGGGGACCCTCCGACGATCAAGTAGTGGCTTGGGTTCAGACGAAGAACCGCTCCAGCGAAGAGGAGCTGAGGCGGTTAGGGTTTTTGCTGGGGGGAAGAAAGCTCAGAAAAACCAAAATTCGGATCCCCTTACCGCGCATTCCCGTCTTCTTATAATTGTCCTAATACCTCCTCTTTCGTCTAGGAGAGATTGCTTTCGTACTGCAGCTTTACGTGCTGGAGCTATCCCCCGTTGATGTGACGTCACGCGTGTCTGGTGGCCGTGAAGGTAGACAGTGCGCGCCGCCGGCTGATGGGACAGAGTGCAGCATGCCGTATGCCGTAGCAAGATATGGTCATACACAGGGGCATGCAACGCGCCAAACCTCGTTATGAGGCATGGCCCTCCGTAACAGGGCACAATCACGGAAGTACCGAAAGGTATGCTGCGGCAAGGTATGGTCATGTACTGAAAGTTACACGCGAGCGCCGTGCAACCTGGAGGTTACCGCGCTCCGTGGCAGTTGTCGCATGTTGGTCGCAGATGACCCCACCCCGAAGGGGTATCGGAGATGGGGGATGATAACTCATCCCGGGGCCGGTGAGGGCCCGGGGTTAAGGGATGATGACCCTACCCCCGACCTCGAGAGGGTGCCAGGGGTGAGGGGATGATGACCCTACCCCCGACCCCGAGGGGTGCCGGGGGTGAGGGGATGATGACCCTACCCCCGACCCCGAGGGGGTGCCGGGGGTGAGGGGATGATAACTCATCCCGGGCCGGTGAGGGCCCGGGGTTAAGGGATGATGACCCTACCCCCGACCCGAGAGGGTGCCGGGGGTGAGGGGACGGCTGCCGTTATCTTTCCTGACGGTGCTGGGATTAGTCATATCAGGCTGACGGTGCTGGGATCAGTCATATCAGATGCCCCCTCGCCCCTGGGGCGAAGTGGGTCCCACAGCTGAGGCTCAAGGGGCGTTCTCCACGTGGCTGATCCCTGCCCTCGAGTCCTATGCGGACGATGTGGGGAATGTAAGGAGACGGCTCCCGTACACTACGCCAGCCACGATCGCCCTCGAAAACGAAGACGAGCTCTTCGAAGTCTGCGCAAAAAGGCGTATCATCATTTCCTTTCATTACGGCGACGTCAGCGAGGTCCCATCGCTGGTCGAGGGCGTGCCGCACCACGCGTCGGGTGATTCTCGAGGCGAACCGACGTATAGCGAGAAGCCGCGTGGTTGATGAATCATGGCGGGACATTTTGAAAACTCGATAAATCCGGCCAAAAGGAGGCGGGCTGAGGCTTCATCGCCATCGTCTTCTTCCCGTTGCTCCCCAGCGTTCTTTCAACCTGCAAGCTTGTGCCCAGCCTTTCTTTGTTCTTCCAGGTCAGCTTTTCGTCTCAGTCTTCTTTGCTATGAGTTTACCTTCTTGGACCTCGGAGGACGGTTCTGAGGACCGTTCTCCTTCTGTGAGGCCTCCGACCCCTTCTTCCCCTCCCATCGAGTGGTCCTCTGATTCGGAGGACCACATTCCTCTGGCCCGGCGATGGGCCACCGGTGGGGCCCCATCAAGGGGCCACCGATTGAGGGCCGGGACCTCATCGAGGGTGGAGGAGTCCCCAGAGGGGACAGCCTCCGTCCTGAAGCGACTGGACCTGGAAAGGATCCGGGCTCGCTACAGGATCCCTCGGGAGGTCGAGTTATTCTTACCAACACCCGACGACCGGGTCATCTCCTCCCGACCCGGTCGAGTAGCCCTTTATGAGATCTGCCTGCAGGCAGGTCTCCGCCCTCCCTTTCATCCCTTCTTTGTTCGCTTGCTTGATTTCTACTCTCTAACTCCTTCTCAACTAGTCCCAAATTCCTGCCGTGTAATTAGCGCTTTCGTCATCCTTTGCCATCGTCTAGGCATTACTCCTAGAATCAGCTTATTCTGCAATTTCTACTCTCTCCGAGCTCAAAAAGGGTGGTGGCTATTCCAGCCCCGACCCAATAGAGTCCTTAAGCTTCTCTTGCCTACGTCAATCAAGGGGTGGAAACTCCGTTTCTTCTTTGCTAATATCGGCCAAGTCCGGGCTCGGTGGGGGGACCCCGACCTCCGAGGGAACGCCGCAGTTATTCATCCTGGGGACCGGGAGGCGATGGGGGTGTTGCTGACCGCCGAGATCCCCCGGTACACCCTGCTGTTGGCGGAGGATAACTTTGAGCTGGCGGGCCTCATCTCCCAGCGGGGTAAATTCTTCATACTTAGAAATTTCGCTCTTCCTTCTTCTTTTTCTCTCCTTTTTTTTATTTTTTTTTTTTTTTTTTTGGCGCTTCTAAAAATCTAATGTGCCATGCAGCCATGAAAATTCCGACCGCGAAGGTGGTGAAGGCTGCGAAGAAGAGGGCCCGAGAAGGGCCACACAGGGACCAGCGGGCCCCGGCCCCGAAGCGTCCAGCGGTCAGGGTCCCTCTCCCGGCGCTCGTCTCCCCCTCCTCGGCTCCACCACGCGCCCCATCTGTTCCGGAGGTCGACCTTACGGCCGACACTCCGCCGGAGGTGGGGCGACCGCGGGAGCCACCGTCGAGGAACCGGAAGCGGGGGCGGCCGCGGAAGCCGTCATTGAGGAACCGAAAGCGGGGGCTCGGGTGCCAATTGGTGAGTTCCCGGTTCCCGGAGGACGACCCCATCAGGTGCCGCCAGGGACTGGGCGAGGGGCCATCTGGCCCCGCGAGCCCATCCCCCGAAGGGCCACTCGGGAGCGGTCCGCGCGTAGAGCCGGGGCCTTCAGGAACAGCGGAGGAAGGCGAGGGGGCGCCCAGGCCGCCTCGGGACTTCCTGGACGACGGCCACTGGGCCGAGCGGGCCCTGGGTCCGGTTTTTGATCCCCGGATTATAGAAGATCTCAGCCACCTGGGAGCGGGCGTGTTCTTCCGGGATTCCTACGCTGCAGTGGTCAAGGTAAGTTATCTTCCCGTTCCTTCCCCCTTACTGTTCCCGCATATGTATATATCCTGTTGACCTGGGCTCGTGTGCAGATTGCTCACTCCCTGAGGGCCGCCAGGGGGTTATCCACGGAGGAAAAAAGGTTCTGCGGGAGGCGCAGAAAGAGGCCGAGGAGGCCCAGCGCCGCGCAGAAAAGGCAGAAAAGGCGCTAGAAGCGGTCAGAGATGCCTGCGCAACGAAGTGAAGGCCGCCGCAAGCCGGGCGGAAATGGAGGCCACTCGCACACGCGCGGCGCTCTCTCAAATGGCGGAGGCCGAGAGCGCAGTCATGGCCAGGGACATGCACATCTCTGAGCTGACTTCGGCGCTCCGGGAGGCCGAGGACCGTGCGGGTGCGGCGGCGGAGGAAGCTGGAGCGGCAAGGGAGGAGATCCGCCGCCGTGAAGAAGAGCTGAGCCAAGCCCGAGAGGAGACACGCCAGGCCCGGGAGGCTGAAAAAACCACGGCGGAGCCCTCACTGCAGAAAGAGTTCGGGCTGCTGGACTTGTCGAGGAGTACAAGGCATCTGAGCGTTTCGCAGATGACCTGGCCGAGGCTTCGGCCGCCGTATACCTCGATGGGTTCCAGCACGCTAAGGAGAGGGTGGCTAGGGACTTAAATTTCCCCCAGGCTCTGGAGATAGAATTGTCAGACCAGACTTCTTCCGATGATGAGCCCGCACCGGCGGAGCCATGAGTCTGTTCGTGACTTTGTTTTTCTTCTTTCTTTTGTAAACCCGACTGCGTCGGGATTTTGTAACTCTCAATTAATCAATGAAGATACTTTTAATGATGATCTTGTTAATTTCCTCACGATTCCTGTTCGTCTCGACAATTTTGAGGGACAACCTCCCACCCGCGTCACTGCCTCGGTTACACAGACCCGCGGATAAGAGCTAGGCAGGGTCGAATCTTGGAAGTGGGACACCGCTGATCGGGGATTAGGCCGGCGGGCTCCCTCGAACTTATAGGTGTAACATCCGGTCAAGTATCGGACCCGGTGTCAGTCTGGCGCGCAGCTTGATGCCCGCGGGACTTAGCCTTGCTTTGACCGGTAGGACGTCGGGCGAAGGATCATTGGTGCACCGTTCCGCTAGCGGTTAGCCGAGTTTCATGCCTGATCGGCGCAGGGCTTTGGTGCCGACGGGGTGCCGGGCTTTGTTGTTGAGAGCCAGTGGTACACTGCTCTGCCAGTGGTACACTGGGCTTTATGCCTGGCTAGTGCAGGGCTTTGGTGCCGACGGGGTGCCGGGCTTTTGTTGTTGAGAGCCAGTGGTACACTGCTCTGCCAGTGGTACACTGGGCTTTATGCCTGGCTGGTGCAGGGCTTTGGTGCCGACGGGGTGCCGGGCTTTTGTTGTTGAGAGCCAGTGGTACACTGCTCTGCCAGTGGTACACTGGGCTTTATGCCTGGCTGGTGCAGGGCTTTGGTGCCGACGGGGTGCCGGGCTTTTGTTGTTGAGAGCCAGTGGTACACTGCCCTGCCAGTGGTACACTGGGCTTTATGCCTGGCTGGTGCAGGGCTTTGGTGCCGACGGGGTGCCGAGCTTTTGTTGTTGAGAGCCAGTGGTACACTGCTCTGCCAGTGGTACACTGGGCTTTATGCCTGGCTGGTGCAAGGCTTTGGTGTCGACGGGGTGCCGGGCTTTTGTTGTTGAGAGCCAGTGGTACACTGCTCTGCCAGTGGTACACTGGGCTTTATGCCTGGCTGGTGCAGGGCTTTGGTGCCGACGGGGTGCCGGGCTTTTGTTGTTGAGAGCCAGTGGTACACTGCTCTGCCAGTGGTACACTGGGCTTTATGCCTGGCTGGTGCAGGGCTTTGGTGCCGACGGGGTGCCGGGCTTTTGTTGTTGAGAGCCAGTGGTACACTGCTCTGCCAGTGGTACACTGGGCTTTATGCCTGGCTGGTGCAGGGCTTTGGTGCCGACGGGGTGCCGGGCTTTTGTTGTTGAGAGCCAGTGGTACACTGCTCTGCCAGTGGTACACTGGGCTTTATGCCTGGCTGGTGCAGGGCTTTGGTGCCGACGGGGTACCGGGCTTTTGTTGTTGAGAGCCAGTGGTACACTGCTCTGCCAGTGGTACACTGGGCTTATGCCTGGCTGGTGCAGGGCTTTGGGAAAATTCAAATAACTAGAATTGAATTCCGTCAGCATTGAATAAGGGGTGAACATGCAAACAAATACGGAGATGACTTTTATTATGAGGGATACATTACTGATAATACCGGCGGAGGTTATCCGCATTCCACGTCCTAGGGAGTGGTGTCCCGTCAAGTTCTTCGATCTTGTAAGCTCCGTGGTGCAGCGTCTCAGCGACTCGGTAGGGTCCTTCCCAGTTAGGGGCTAGCTTGCCGCCTTCAGTTGGTTTTGAGACTTCAGCCCGTCGAAGGACTAGGTCTCCTGGTAAGAACGTCCGGGGATGTACACGAGCGTTATAGTATTTTGCAGCCCGTTGTCGATAGGTTGCCATTCGAAGCCGCGCCCGATCTCGCATCTCCTCCACCAGGTCGAGATTGGCTCGCAGTTGGTCTGGGTTATCTTCTTCACTGTAAGCTTCTACCCGAGGGCTGGGCGCGCCGATCTCCACAGGAATGACGGCCTCAGAACCAAAGACCAAGCTGAATGGCGTCTCGCCAGTGGGAGTTCGTGGCGTCGTATGATAAACCCATAGCACGTTGGGGAGTTCTTCTACCCATCGTCCCTTGCAGCCATCCAGCCGAGTCTTTAGCCCCTGGAGGATGATCCGGTTAGTTACCTCAGCTGCCCCGTTGGTTTGAGGATGTCCGACGGAGGTGAACCTTTGACAGATGCCCAGCTTGGAACAGAACTCCCGGAAAGGCGCGTTATCGAACTGCCGGCCATTATCAGTGACTAAAGTGCGGGGCAGTCCAAACCGACATATGATTGATTTCCAGAAGAAAGATCTCACTTTACTCTCGGTGATTTTGGCTAGAGCCTCAGCTTCAACCCACTTGGTGAAGTGATCCACCGCCACCAGGAGAAACTTCCGCTGCCCGGAGGCCGGGGGAAATGGACCTAAGATATCCATCCCCCACTGGGCGAAGGGCCAAGGTGCCACCAGAGGAGTTAGGTGAGACGTTGGCTGTCGCTGAACATTGGCATGACGCTGACAGCTATCGCACTTCTTGACAAGCTCGGCCGCATCCTCCTTCATGGTCAACCAAAAATACCCTTGGCGTAGGGCCTTGTATGCTAGGGCTCTGCCCCCCAGGTGACTCCCGCATACACCCTCGTGGATCTCCCTAAGGATATAATCCGATTCTGTTGGCCCCACACATTTAAGGACCGGATGTGAGAATGATCTTCGATAAAGCTTCCCGTCCATCACCACGAATCTCGGGGCCCTTCGCCTGAGCAGCTTGGCCTCCGCCGGGTCCCCTGGGAGAGTACCGTCGGTCAAGTACCGGGTGTAGGCATCCATCCAGGAGGGCTCCGGCTCCACGGGTAGTGCCTCATCGGCGACCTCAATGCTTGGGACTTGTAGATGTTCTACGTATGTTCTCCCCAACGTTCCGTCGACCGAAGTGGCCAAACGAGACAGAGCGTCAGCCCTGGCATTCTCCACTCTGGGGATATAACTGACACGGAAGTAAGAGAAATGAGACGCCTGGGACCGCACCTTGCTTAAGTAGCGGGACATGGCGGGGTCCCTAGCCTCATACTCCCCGGCAACTTGTCCAGAAATGAGTTGAGAGTCCGTGAAGGCCCTCAAGCGCCCCGCACCTAGCTCCTTTGCCAGCCTCATCCCCGCCAGCAGGGCTTCGTACTCGGCCTGGTTATTGGTCGCCGAGAACTGGAATCTGAGAGCATACTCCACCACGTCTCCCTCCGGGCTTGCGAGAATAAGTCCGGCTCCACTCCCTTGAGAGTTCGCCGCTCCGTCCACATGCAGGATCCAGTCTCCCACCTCCCCGAATGAGGGGGGGTCCGCAAACTCCTCCGATCGCGCCTCCTCCACATCCTTCTCAGCCCAGGAGCACTCGACTAGGAAATCCGCCAGCACCTGAGACTTCATGGCCGATCTTGGCCGGATGGCCAGGTCGTACTCGCTCAGCTTGATGGCCCATTTCGCCAGCCGGCCGGAGGTGTCGGGGCGAGACAGGATAGCTCGCAGGGGCTGGTCCGTAAGCACCACGATGGGATGAGCTTGAAAGTAAGGCCGCAGGCGTTGAGTAGAGACCACCAGGGCGAATATAATCTTCTCAGTTTTTGAATATCTGGTCTCAGCGTCGTGGAGCACCTTGCTGGTGTAATAGATTGGTTTCTGAGCTTCGTCGGCATCCACGCGCACAAGCACAGAGCTAACGGCCTCCGGGGAAGCGGCCAGATATAGAAAGAGCTCCTCTCCATTTTCGGGCTTGGACAGCAGCGGCGGAGTAGAGAGGAATTGCTTTAATTCTCCAAAGGAGCCTTGACACTCTTTCGTCCACTCGAAGCCGTTAATCTTGCGTAGCGCCTTGAAGAAGGGCAGGCACCTCTCCGCCGATCTAGACATGAAACGGCTCAAGGCAGCCACCCTCCCTGTCAGGCGCTGTACTTCCTTCTTGCTGATCGGGGGCCGCATCTCCAGAATGGCCCTGATCTTGTCAGGGTTGGCTTCGATCCCGCGCTGGGTCACCATGAATCCTAGGAACTTGCCAGCCGCTACTCCGAAGGCGCATTTGTGGGGGTTGAGCTTCATCCGGTACCGGCGCAAATTGCTGAAAGTCTCCTCGAGGTCCACCACATGATCTTCCGCGCTAGTACTTTTGGTCAGCATGTCATCCACATATACCTCCATGTTGCGCCCTAGCTGATCCTCAAAAACCTTGTTCATTAATCTTTGGTAAGTGGCCCCGGCGTTTTTTAGTCCAAAGGGCATCACCCTATAACAGTAGATCCCCTTCTCCGTGACAAAAGAGGTTGCTTCTTCATCCGCCGGGCTCATCTTGATTTGATTGTACCCCGAGAACGCATCCATGAAACTGAGCATCTCGTGCCCGGAGGTGGCGTCTACCAACTGATCGATTCGGGGGAGCGGGAAGCTGTCCTTGGGACACGCCTTATTGAGGTCGGTGAAATCCACGCACATTCTCCAGCTTCCACTGGCCTTCCGAACCATCACGACATTCGCTAACCAGTCGGGGTAGCGCACCTCACGGATGTGGCCAGCCGCCAACAGCTTCCGCACCTCCTCATCAACAGCCCTCTGCCGGTCCGGGGCGAAACTCCTTTTCTTCTGCCTGATAGGTCGACACTCCGGTCGGATGTTGAGCCGATGTGTAATCACCTCCTCCGGGATCCCGGGATGTCAGATGCTGACCACGCGAAAACGTCGGTGTTGGCCCGCAGAAAGGTGAGGAGCCGGTCACGGGCTTTGTCTGGAAGTGAGGCTCCGACTCGAACCGCCCGCGCGGGGTCCTCCCCGAGGGGGAAAGCGAGCAGCCGCTCGGCCGGTTCCCCCCTCCTCTCCAGGTCCCGCGGGTCAAGGGTCTCTGATGTCGATGCAGATGGTAATGCAAGCGCTGCCCCCTGGGGACTGGGGCCAAGTGGTAACATGGCGCCGGCAGGTCCCGCTCTCCTCGCATCTCGCCGATCCCGTTGGTGGTTGGGAACCTCACCAGGAGCCGCTTGGTGGAAATGACGGCATCCAAGAGGTTGAGCCTAGGCCTCCCAAGGATCGCGTTGTACGCCAGAGGCACACGGACTACCAGGAATTTTATGAGGACAGTGCTCTGGCATGGAGCCATTCCGGCTGTCACGGGAAGAGTAATTTCCCCCTCGACTCTCACAGAATCCCCCGTGAATCCCCTCAAAGGCGTGACAACAGGCCGAAGTAGATCATGCGACAGGTCCATGCGAACAAAGGCATCATAGTTCAAAACATCTACTGAACTTCCACTGTCGACCAGGATTCGTTTTACGGGATGCTTAGCAATCGTCATAGATACGACGACGCTATCATCATTTTTATTTACAACCCCCTCTAAGTCTTCTTCGAAAAAGGGAATTACAGCTTCCACTCCTCCCTCTCCCCTCGGTCTCTTTGACGGGCCTCCTGCCCCCCAGGAAATCATCGCTACTGTCTTCCCTGTCGGTGCATTATCAATCACCGGCGGTGCGGCGCCGACGGGCCGGGAGCTCCTGGGTTGTTCCTTTGGACGAACTTCCTCAGGTGGCCCTGTTGAATGAGGTCTTCAATGGCCTTCTTCAGCTGTCGGCAGTCGTCGGTATTGTGGCCATGGTCCCGGTGGTAGCGGCAGTAGAGATTTTTGTTCCGGGGGATCTTCGGGTTGATGGGAGGAGGGCGTTGCAGATAGGGCTCCCCTTCGATCTCGAGCAGGATCTGGGATATCGGAGCAAGCAACGGAGTGTAGGGCCCGTCTCTCGGTGCAGGAGGTCGAGGACGGTTGTCGGGCCGGCGAGGAGGCTCGGGCCTCCTGGGGCGGGCCTCCGCGGGTTCTGGCTGGGTTGGCTTCCGGGGTATACTTCCGCCGGCCTCCCGCCGGGAAAAGTCCGCTTCGTCCGCCCGGATGTACTTCTGGGCGCGGATCAGAAGTTCGGAGTAGGAACCCGGCGGCTTTTTGTCCAGGGAGTAGGCGAAGCGGGAAGGGCGAAGCCCCCGCTTCAGAGCCAAAGTTGCCACTGAGTCCTCCAGGTTATAGACTTCCAAAGCGGCTTCCTTAAACCGGGCGACATAGTCCCGCAGAGACTCGCCGTTCTTCTGCTGCACGGCAAACAGGCTGTCCGCCACCCTGGGAATCTTCCGACAGGCATCGAAGTGGGCCAGAAAAGCCCTCTCCAGTTGGCGGAAAGAGTCGATACTTCGCGGCGGCAGACGTGAATACCAGGCCCGGGCAGCTTTTTTCAGGGTAGCCGGGAAAGCAATGCACATGAGTGAATCAGTGGCACCCTGAACTTGCATGAGTACCTTATAACTCTCCAGATGGTCTAGGGGGTCCGTGGTCCCGTCGTAAGGGTCCAGCTGAGGGAGGCGAAACCTGATGGAAATGGGCTCTTCCATGATGCGGCGAGACAGAGGGGGCCGACTGTCGTAATCAGCCTCCGGCAGGTGAGTGATGCGGCGGCTGACCTCCTCCAGCTTCTGGTTGCACTCCTCCAGTCGACGCTCAGCTCGACGAGGCATCCGGCCATCAAAGGAGCCCTCTCCCGAAGACTCAGAAGAAGAGCGGGGGCGGCGATGTCGGCGCGTGCGCTCCGCTTCCTTTCCGTGCCGCCGCTTTGGAGAGATGCTGGCATGGCGAGAGGGAGACCGGGGCCTTTTGGACACCTCTCGAGGATGTGGCTTGGCCGGCTCTGCCGGGACCGGCGATCTCCGGCGGGAGGAGTGCTGGCTAGGCTGCATCACTCCGGGGACGGACGGGTTTGGCTCCGGTTGCCGTAAGGCCGCTTGCTGCTGCTGCATGTCTTTGATCACTGCCGCTAGCGACTGGACCTGAGCGGTCAGGGCAACGAATCGATCTTCTTGAAGTGGCTGTGGAGCAGGCGCAGGAGCGTCATTCCGCGGAGCAGAAGGCCCTGCCCCCTGGAGATCCGGAGGTTCTGGATAGATGGATGGGAGAGTCGGGGGGGCCTCCGTGGGTGGACCAGCCCCGCAGCGCTGCCCCGCAGCGCGGCCGGCTGAAGCTCCCTTCGTCCGAGTGGTCACCATAGCTTCAGGGTCTTGAAGAGGGCAGCTGGTTCGATGTCTTTCTTGCACTCCCCCTTCCTGGCGCGCCAATCTGATGACGCCAAGTCACTTTCCACGAACGTCGGGGAAAACAGACGTCTTGCTCCTGGAAATCCTGCAAGAAAAGTCCCCAAGGACCGGAAGCTCCGGTGGGGGACCCTCCGACGATCAAGTTAGTGGCTTGGGTTCAGACGAAGAACCGCTCCAGCAAAGAGGAGCTGAGGCGGTTAGGGTTTTTGCTGGGGGAAGAAAGCTCAGAAAAACCAAAATTCGGATCCCCTTACCGCGCATTCCCGTCTTCTTATAATTGTCCTAATACCTCCTCTTTCGTCTAGGAGAGATTGCTTTCGTACTGCAGCTTTACGTGCTGGAGCTATCCCCCGTTGATGTGACGTCACGCGTGTCTGGTGGCCGTGAAGGTAGACAGTGCGCGCCGCCGGCTGATGGGACAGAGTGCAGCATGCCGTATGCCGTAGTAAGATATGGTCATACACAGGGGCATGCAACGCGCCAAACCTCGTTATGAGGCATGGCCCTCCGTAACAGGGCACAATCACGGAAGTACCGAAAGGTATGCTGCGGCAAGGTATGGTCATGTACTGAAAGTTACACGCGAGCGCCGTGCAACCTAGAGGTTACCGCGCTCCGTGGCAGTTGTCGCATGTTGGTCGCAGATGACCCCACCCCGAAGGGGTATCGGAGATGGGGGATGATAACTCATCCCGGGGCCGGTGAGGGCCCGGGGTTAAGGGATGATGACCCTACCCCCGACCCCGAGAGGGTGCCGGGGGTGAGGGGATGATGACCCTACCCCGACCCCGAGGGGGTGCCGGGGGTGAGGGGATGATGACCCTACCCCCGACCCCGAGGGGGTGCCGGGGTGAGGGGATGATAACTCATCCCGGGGCCGGTGAGGGCCCGGGTTAAGGGATGATGACCCTACCCCCGACCCCGAGAGGGTGCCGGGGGTGAGGGGATGATGACCCTACCCCCGACCCCGAGAGGGTGCCGGGGGTGAGGGGACGGCGCTGGGATTAGTCATATCAGGCTGACGGTGCTGGGATCAGTCATATCAGGTATAAGTCAGCTGAATGCTAAAGTGTTAATATAAAGCTTTATGCTACCATGCACACAGGCTATTCTAGAGTACATTGAGAATCTGTGTGCACAGATGTCAACATCTCAAACTTCAGAGCAATGAAAAAGAAGAATTATTCAAGAATGACATGCTTGTTGGAGTAAAGATGCAAGCCTATCCCGGGTTGCTCCAGCCGTCACCTTTAGGTAGTGTTTGAAATAGAGGATAAAAGGGGATATCCAGGATATCCTCTCTTATTCCCAAAAGTCATAACTATAAGGGATAGCTAGGAATAAAGTTAACCAAAGGGATAATCTATGGTTAACCATGGTTAACCATGGGATATCCCCTCAATTTATTCCATAGAAAATGTAGGAATAGCTGGTTATCCCTCCAAATAAGAGTAAAAAAAAGTTATCCTATGGATTTACCTTTTTGCATTTGATATTATCAATGGAATAGCCAAGGGATATTCCTAGGGATAGCCAGGGATATTCCTAGGGATAGCCAGGGATATTCCTAGGGATAGCCAGGGATAAACTCTATCCTGTACACTTATCCATCGATAATATTTTTTCTATCAAACACTACCTTAATATTTAATCCTTGATCAGCTGTCTCCGCAACCATTACTGAATAACTGTCATATTCTCATGGCAAGAATGTAATCACCATATAAAACGACATGTTAGCATGATAAGTTGGATTGGATGACACTATTGATTGCGCAAGGGATTCTATTATGACAAGTCTCCATTTTTTTTTTTTCTAGGGTTTATTCTAATAACAGTAGCCCAACTTAAAGATGACGAAAACCATCCATGACTAATTAATAATCACAAATTAGAAAGTATTTCCACTGATGAAACACCAAAACACGGGTCAGCCATATCGGCGTTAAGATTGTGGTATAATACACTCGTTCGTCTAACAGCTTTCCAAGTAATTCGCCAGTAGTCATATGGATGTGAGCTTTTTAATCTTTTTAAGTAATGCATCAGCAGTCCAAGAGAGAGAGTCACTTGAAGAGAGGGGGAAGTGAAAAATTTTTGTCATGGAGAAATAAGAAGATCAAGGTTTAACGATGCTATGTGTTAAAGAAAAATTGAAATGGCTAGAAGAAGCGGATTTGTACCGGAGCATAGGGAAGAAGAAAGAGCCAGAGAATGTAAGCGGCCTCGGCGGCCCACAGCGCCGCCTGCTGCACCCGCCGCAACGGCCAGCCCTCCGCCGGCGAGAAATCGCTGCCTCTTGGCCGTGAACGGAGCTGGGCCTTTGAACGGCATTCGGCGGCCGAGAAGGAATGCGCCACTTCTTCCACCAATCGTCGGCCGAAGCCGAGGCCTCCATGCTGCCGGAGTTCCTCTAAAGCGACGATGGAGGAGGATTTGAGGAGGAAGGGAAGACGGATGGAGATGAGGGGCGGTCTGGTTGCCGCAGAGCAGCAATCTCCATGCCATCTCTGTTCCTGGGAAGCTGTGAATCGGTACAGAATTTAGCTTCATGTACCAGTTTTTAAATCGAACCCGAACAGCACGATTTAGTGGCAGAAGAGGCGCCCACGTTTTACTGTTAGCTCACTGTCACGTTTCCAACTTCTCTACCTTGGGTTCGTTCGGTACTAGGGTTCGTTTGGGTTGATCGGATTAGGCCCAACTCTAATATAACTTCAAGGCTCCATTCGTTTGTACATTGTTTATGCGACATTCCGGGCGTGGGTGGGGGGTTTGCATCTTATCCCTGAAGACTCTCTCCGCATGGACTTTGCTCTCCTCTCCCTCCCTCCGCTAGCCATGGGCTGTGAGGCTTCGTGGCTGAGCAGCGCCCGTATGCCGCTGGCTGCGGTGGCTCTCCCCCGCCCTCGCAGACGCTGGCGCTCCCCTGCCTGCAGTGTCGGAGAAACCCCGGACTCGCCGGCGCCCAGGGATCGTCGCTGGTATAATCCGGAGATGAGAAAGTTCTACCCCTTGAAGCCCGTACGTCGATGGATCGAAGCTGAGGACTCGTCACTGTCCGATTCCAGAAATGGTACTCCAGATTCCATGTTCAATTACAAAATGTAGCTTTATTGCGTAGCTTGCTTAGATGGGATACAGAGTTCTTCTTGGTTAAGCCACGAACACAATATCAAGAGAACATCTCTCTGGGTTCACAACTCTCGAGATTTGGTTCTTCTTGGCTTGAGGGCAAATCTAGAGGCTAGCAAGCATTTAAAAGACAACACCTCTTGAACTACACAACTAATGCCTTCAAAAACATGATGTTTTCAACGTATAAGGTTTTTTTCATTTTTTTTTCCCTGAAAGAATTATTTGAAATGCTATCTTTTGAAAGTTATTGTTGCAGACGCTAAGAACTGTCATGTTGCATCCAAAGTGCCCCAAAGTATGGAAACTTAGAAACTTAACAAGACTCAAACACAGAGAAATTGATACAAGAACTTTTAACCAAAGCCGACTTGTTAGTGATTGCTAAAGATTTGAATTGAAATTTTGTGGTCCATGTGAATTTTAAATTTTCTTTTGAGTATGCAAGTGTGTTGGAGAGACCTGAATCTGACCTACTGTTTTGTGCCAGACAGATTTGTACTTGTGTCTCATAACATATTGGCAGATAAGAACGCTTCATACCATAGGGACCTTTATTGGAAGATTCCTTTTGATGTTATGAAGTGGGACTCAAGGAAACGGCTTATTTTGCAGGAAATTAATAGATGGAATGCTGATATAGTGTGTCTTCAGGCAAGTTTGGTGCTCATCAAATTTATTTGCTGGTGTTTTCTTTGTGGTGCTGGACTCGATGAATGGGCTCTTTTAATATAAAGTTCAAAATGATATTTTACTGTTGCTGGGTTTCCTCCTTTCTGGTAGTTCAGGAAGTAGATAGATACGAGGATATCTTGATCAATATGAAGAAAAAAGGATATGCTGGCAGTTATAAGGTAAATACCTCCCGAGACCTAATAGTGCAATTGATCTATTTTCAGTCACAGCAAGTATATTGCAAAAAGGACTGATTATGAATACCATTAATAGGGACGCACAGGGGATGCCAAGGATGGATGTGCTATATTCTGGAAAGTAAAACGGTAAGAATTATTGGGTTTGCACAAATTCTGCTTAACCATATTTCCTATCGAGTTGGTTATTGTTTTGTTTCAGGCTTCACTTACTTGAGGGGGGCTACGTTGAGTTCAATGCTTTTGGTCTACGTGATAATGTTGCTCAGCTCTTTGTGTTTGAGGTACCATTGTCAATTAGAAGCTTTGTTCTCATTAAACCAATACACAGACACATCCAATTGGTTCTTTAAATTAAGATCTGGCATCAATCTCTGAAGAGGTCAATAACAGGAACTTCCTTTTGATGCTTAGGAATTTCTTCCTTATTTAATGTATGAAAGCTGAAGTACACCCTTGGCTGATTGCAGCAGAACTTTGTGAGCAACCAACAATTCTTGGCATGCCAAGAAAACACCAAGAGATTATACACAACAATAAAATTCATAAGTAGTCAAAGTTGTGTCAAAATATTTCCTACAAAAAGGAGTATATATCAGAGATATGATCCCACTACACTGTATTAGTAATAAGCAATTCTGACTATGTAACGGTTTTTTTTCCTTCATACAAGCATCTGACAAAACTTGAGAAGGGAGTGACATTTGATACAACTTATTCATGAGGTATTGCCTGGTGGTTAAATGATGGCACATGAATCAATGAGTAAATTAACTATTGGAAGGTAATCCAATACTTGTTGTTCTTCTTTATTGATTGTGTAATGACAACCCAAGCTAACATTAGGACAGCTTATTCCTCTTCCCTCATTATGATTGAGATGAGATTTACACAGATTAGTGGCAGCATTTTTTTCTCGAAGTGGAAAATTATACACATTAGTGGTGCCCTTGTTTCTTAAAGTGGAAACCAAAGACATACTACCTTTTCCTTAGGAATTTGTTATTTTAGGTGGTCAACATAGTAACATCAAGTTTTCAGTTTGTGTTCTTGCTTACTGGAGTTGTGCATATGTGTGATGCACATGAGATGATGTTTGGGTGGCTGTGATTCCCCATTTGGTCAAGATAATGTTTGTTATTTATGTAACTTGCTAAATAGACTCCAAGGCACTTCTCTTTCTCTATCTTTGATTAAGAATATAATTACATTAAAGCATTTATTATGGAAGAGAATAGCTAATAGAGGTGAGGAGAGTTCTGTGGACATGCAAAGGAGAGACAATATAATTACCATTGCCCGAAATATAAGGTTTCGTGTCTTTGAAAATAAGAAATTGGATGCCATGAGTAGCTAGAGTCATTCTTCTAGCTGTTGAAAAAATCTCAAATTGGTTCTTGATTTTTTTTTCTTGATATCATGATTCTTCAATCTATTCTTAGCAAATGAATTAATGAATAATTTCTTCAGTCTCATTATTTGTTTCATGAATTTAATGACTTATTTATGAATTATCTGTGAATAACTGCAATGACTTTTATGAATTACTTAGTGAGTCTAGGTGGTGTTGTTTCTGTTATCACATGTTGTTTTTATTATTACTATGCTTCCTTGCACATTAAGTACATAAAATATCTCAATAGTATTTTTGTTCTTATTTTTGTTAAATTTCTTTTGTAATATTTAGCCATCTGAGTTATTTTCAAACTTTTGGAAAATTGCACTCATTTTTCTGGATTTTGAATCCTTACCCATGACTATATTGTTCCAAATGCCAAACTTGTGACGATGATGTTATGGATGCATTTAGCTTAATTGTGCTTTCTACCTTATCTTTGATGTGATGGAACGAACTCCATCTAAGGGTCCTGGTTTATATTTTTTATGGTTTTTTTGCATGTTTGTCGTGCATATAGAAGGAAAATTTTATTGTAATTTTAAGATCTCATTTACCTTTACTCTATTAGAGAAGTTTATTTTACTCAATCTTTGAGTTAGAAGTGATGTGTGATAATTCTTGCTTCAGATATCTACATTATTTCCGAATACTGATCCTGCAACTAGATTTTTGAATAGAACTTCAAAATCAGAGGTCTATTACTATTTGTTTACGGCTAGGTGTCTTACATTGATGTAATGTTAAAATGACGCATATAAATAATGAATGTTCTAATACTCCACGTGCTGTTCCACTAGCTTCTCTAACAGTTTAATAATTTAACTGGTCATATGAAGTGCACTAACCTGCTGTCGTATCCACTCTAATAAGTTGTCCAGAAGTAAGAATATCCTATTCTGATGATAAATTGGAGGGATATTTACTCTTTTTCAATGTGTTAACTAAGCATTTATTTTCTAGACACAGTCGGTGTGCTTCTAACCTTGAAAGAGAAATTTCTGCACAATATTTATAATCAGTTGCATGCTGTAAATTATATTTGGCATCCCGTCACAAAATTTTTCATATATTTTCTTTGTTCATATTGATTTAGGTGTATTGTAGGCAGAAATGTGGAGCTGATCCAAAAAGATTAGTCATTGGCAACATCCATGTGCTTTTTAATCCGAAACGTGGTGACATTAAGTTGGGTCAGGTATGTTACTGAATAGTTTCCAGATCCATTATGAGTCAGATTGTTCTACCACGCACTCATACACGCATGCACACAAATCCATCATGTGTCGTTTTGTTCCTATCATTCGCATTAGTCTACATCACATAATGCTGAAACATGCCTTAATTGCTTTTCATCTAATATTACACACCATATGTATGAAATAAAATCTTTTTTTTTATGGTAGTGTAACAGGTAATTCTTTCCTAAAAAGATCTTTAAGATTGTTAGATGGTTTTATTTAAGGTCTTAAACTTGGAACACTTTGCATTAAAACTTACTTCAAAACAAGTGATGAAATTTACTTTGAAAAGTTGAACCCTTTATCTAGAAAATAAAGGGCTAGTTGACAATCTGTAGTGTATACAAAGGTTGATCAAATTGTTTCTCCCAACTCCTATCTATAGCATTGTAAATAGATTTACAGTAGATATTTCCATTGTAACAAATATAAGCTGTGAGAGGTCATTATATTTTCACTGATGGTTGTACACAATAGCAAACTCCTCTTTAAAAAGTAGGAATAGTGAAATTTCTGCTACTTACTATTCTATCCATGATTTTAGGCCATATTGGGATATTTCGTGGGATACCGGGATAAGTTGTTGTCCCAAGTATCAGGACAGAACCTTTCTGCCATCATCTTAGCATTCCTATCGATGCATTTTGGGATATCCCTTATCTCAAGTGTTAAGACAGGAAAGAATGGTAGCGTGTCCTATTCCATGAAAATACTAACATGGCGTCATTCTGAAGGATTTAAAACCTTATTTTATTTATTAATAAAAGCAAGCATTTGAGACATTTTATGCTTATAAAAGTTGTGGAATATCAAAAATATAGTGGCGAAGAACATAATTTTGATCTTTACCTACTTTTGGTTCTGCTCCTATTTCAACAAGTTGATAATGGTCCTTCTAGATAAAAGAAGTGATAACGCTTTCCCTGGCAATAACACTCATGGTGCATTTTAATTTTATGTTGAATTTAGATATTGTTAGAACTAAAGCATGGGCAGCATGAATAAACTAACTAGTTCTTGTCACCCTCCATCAATGGGCCTTCTTTCACATGGTCACCCTATTGCTCTCTTTGTCCTGTTCCTTTTTCTCCAATTCCTGTTGCTGTGCTAAAGAAAACTCTTGTTCAGATCATCCACTTCTAGATTTTCCTTTTTCTCTTTCCATTTCTCCTTTGAAGTATTAAATAACGCCTTAATTAGGGGTAGCAAGGCTTGACCCATTTAACACATTTAATTTGATTCAGCCCATTGTAGGTTGGGTCAGATCATCTGCTTGATAAAATAGTTAGGTTCAGATCTGGATTTTTGACCTGTTTAATAAACAGCTTAGGTTCAGCTTGATAGAGTTTGGCACAACATGTGATCTGACTTGTATCTAATCCAAACCAACCTGATTGTTAACCCTAGACCCAGTTGAGTTTCTTTTGTATTCTGTCCTGTTCTCCCTCTTCCATCTCTCATTCTCATGTCAAAAGCAAGGAAAGAAGCATTTAGGCTCCCTATTCTTACCTTTTGAATGTCGGCTAGCCTTTTCTACAACTCTAACAAAATTCTGGATCATTTTCAGAAAATACGTAGCAGTACACTGTGTCCTATTCCTCTCTTTATTTCTTCCGAACATCTATTCAAAGTTCCCTTTAGATAATTCCATGTTATGAAAAAGTCAGCTGGTTAGTTTTCTGAATGGAATAAAAAAGTGCATCTGTTACACCATCTGAAATCAGCTGTAAAGGGTGATAATCTGTTATAAATTTTAGTTCAATACATCCAGCAAAGGTCATGAGTTCTTTGATAAACAAATGCGTATTTTCTGCTCCTATCGAACTTGTTTACAAGGCCCCAAGATTGAGTTGTTATGTCTGACCTCTATGACCTGTTTTGATACTCTTTGTGAATGCCATTCCCATGATATCTTAGATTCTATCTTAAACATGTCATTAGTTATCATGTGGTATGCTATGCTACTACTTTTGGTCTCTCTTCTTTGTGCCAAGGCCATACAAGGCCATACAAAAAATAAGAAAGACTTGTAGTTCACTATAATGCCCTATCATGTCATTCTCATATATGTCTCACCCATTCAATGACACTTTATATCATGATTACATCCCATACATCATGTATTCACTATTATGCAAATTTAGTTTTGCTTGATATCCTGTTATGGACATTTTTGATATATCAATACATCTTCTACAACATACAATCGTATCCTTATCAATGCAAGTTCCTTAGTTTAATCTATATAAAGATGTGTTTGCCTAATGTAGTTTAATACCTGCAGGCTAGACCTAACATCGAAACATTCAATCTTGGCCTTCCTACTCTGAAGTTGACTTGATTTTCAACTTCGTCCTGATGGAGCTACATGTTTTGCATGAAATGGCCCTTACCCTGTGGGCTAGGCCTAATCTTGTGTACACCCAATTTCCAAGTCATAAGTGACCTTCTTTCTATGGGTTTGGCTTATTTTTTGACTAAGGTCTTGAGAAGATACCTGTTCTGCACAACATTTTTATCTTGTGGGCTTGACCAAACCTTATTTCTGAGTTTATATTAAGCCTTCTTCCTACTAGTTTGGCTTAATTTTTGAATATGTCCTTCAGAGCGTACACGTTCTGCATGGCATGGCCTTTATCCTGCAGGCTTGGCAAAACCTTGTGAAAACTTAATTTCAAGTTTATATTTAACCTTCTTCCTGTGAGGTTGGCTAACTTTTAAAAAGTATATTGTATAACATGGCCTTATATCCTATAAGCATGGTGTAGTCTTGCAAGCTTCCAGAAGCACAGTTATCAGATCTTAAGTATTAAACTTTTATTAAGTATTGCATAAGAAGTCCTTAAGCTCCAATTCTCAAATTTATCCTCTGTTGCATATTTTAAATGGTTTCTGCAAGGTGCTTCTTTACTTATAATTATTTTATCAGGTCCGCTTGCTGGTGTCAAAGGCAAATGCCATTTCAGAAAAATGGGGTAGCATTCCTGTTGTGCTTGCTGGTGATTTTAACAGCAGTCCTGAAGTATGTAATTCTGGCCTATATTTATTGTAGATTATACTTTTTTCTTATCAACTTACTGTCTCCTGGTGTCTTATGAAGAAATTTCTCTATGGGAATGGATTGCACTATTCATTTTTTGTAAGGGAGTTCAGTAGCAAGCTGCAAATGGGGCAAAGGTGTAAAAGATAGAAAAATTTTCTCCTGTGGCAAAACCAATGTCAAAAAAAATTCTTCATAGTTGGTCATTGACTTCTTGGTGCACCCTGATTGAAAGAAGCTCCGACTGTGCCACTTACCAGGCCATTTCAACATACTCCATAACAAAGACCATGGTCATAAATGTTATGAAGAATTTGCAAGTTTCTGTCCACCATGTGACAGCTAATTTTTTATTTATTTTCTTGTGGACAGAGTGCAATATACAAGTTCTTGTCAACCTCAGAGGTGAATAAACTCTCTGTTAGATAGTAGTGTTTCACATTATTCATGATTTTCATCTTAACCTGGTACTCCTATAAAAGACTGTGGCATATAATCAACTTTGGACTCAACTTTAATGGAGAAGATTAATGATATCCCTAAGGGCCACATCTTTGTTTATTTCAGCTAAATATTGCTACGCATGATAGAAGACATATATCTGGACAGGATAGATGTGACTTTGCTCTATGTGATCTATCTAGGTAATTGAGAAGCTATATATTTTGATAATACTATACCTATTACTACATAGACTGATCTACGCCCATGTGAGATCTCATTTTCAGTTCTTCCACTCCCATAATTGCTTTTTCTGCAGTTTGCTGAAGTTCCATTGGACCGATGAGGAGTTGAAAAATGCCACTGGGCAATTGAAATGTACCAATCTTGTGCATCCATTGAAGCTGCGTAGTGCTTATGCTAGTGTTAAGGTACTCATCTGTTTTCTTGAAGGCTGTGTTTGAAGGTTTTAAATTCAAAAATCATGATGCCTTTGTGATTTAAGATATTTGAGTTTTAAAAAGTTGAAATTTTGTAGATAGTGTTTGGTTGTTAAAGGGTTTAAAAAATAGAGAGCTTTGAAGATGAGAAAAATTGTGATTTTGTAAAATTCTACTTAAAGTAACAAAAATTAAATTTGTGATTTCAGGATGTTTTGAAATGTTAATATACAACCAAACACTCCATATTATGAAATCATGGTTAGTAATTTCAGAAAACAAAAAAAAATTGTGATCTTTTTTTGTTGCACCCTAAGTACTTGAAATTTCCTATCTTATGTTGAAATACATTTCAAGAAATTTCATCTCTTTTTAGGGTAATGCAAGGACAAGGGGCCCTCATGGTGAACCATTAGCTACCACCTATCACTCTAAATTTCTTGGAACTGTTGACTATATTTGGTGAGCCCCTTTTAGTCCATCCATACTCCATAGATTCCTCAATGATCTAACCTTGATCTCTTTAATGAAGGTATTCAAATGGACTTGCATGTACACGGGTTTTGGATACACTTTCAATTGACATATTGCGGAAGATAGGCGGTCTGCCAAGCAGGGTATCGTTCATTTGCTAATTATTTGATTTATAACTTTCATATTTTTGTTAGTTCTTTTGAGCTAGCTATTGGTGTTTGCACTTAAATAGCAACCTAAAGTTATTCTCATGCGCACACATACAAACAAAGAGAGAGAGAGAGAGAGAGAGAGAGAGATGTATATATGTGTGTAGCTATAGGAAGCATGAATACTTTAAATTGTATAGATATGTATTAGACATTGTTTTTTGTTAAACAATTCTGGGATGTGTCTAATAAGTATCTTATTCATAAAAAATTGAAAAGTTCTCTGGATACTAGTTGAGATACATCTCGATACCTTTGGGAGTGAAGGGGAGAGTTTTTTC
Source organism: Calamus simplicifolius (assembly GCA_900491605.1). NCBI lineage: Eukaryota > Viridiplantae > Streptophyta > Magnoliopsida > Arecales > Arecaceae > Calamus > Calamus simplicifolius. The sequence goes on along the minus strand of UESW01001419.1, from coordinate 120,031 downwards.
TTTCTTTTTATGTTTATTAGCCTTCTGGTGATGAATAGTTAATCTTGGAGTTTGTGACATTGGTGATATAGCATGGAAGATGGGTTGGGGCTATGGCTTTGAATGATGAGTGATGAATATTGTATAAGACATGAGCTATATTATTTAAATAGCCCACTCTACTTTATGCATATATATATATATATGTATGTGTAAGATATTGAGGATTTAAGTCCTGATGGGACATTTGATGGGATGTTGGGATAGGGCATTGTCATAAGTTCTAGGATGGGACCTTTCTATTTATCGTCTTGATGTCCTGATTGGTGTATTCTAAAACATCTCTTGTTCTAAACATTAGGGTAGGATGGAAAGGTGGTGCATTCCATTCGATAAAAAAATAAAGACAACTCAATTTTATAGGACTTGAAACATTAAAAATAGATTTTTTTTGTTGACACATCCTAACCATGTTATAACTTACTTTTTAAAGCTTTGCAACTTTTATCATGAGGTGTAGGCATGAAAAATTGAGGCATGTTACCAATCATCCTCATCCTTAGGTGTGGCACCAACACACCTTATGGCATTCAACCTAGCCTTATTATCCTCAAGGTCCTGCAAATCCTTTTCACTGGCAACCTCGTCGAGAGTATGAGCAACTTCCTCTTACTCACCCTCGACATCCTTGAGCTCCAACATGTAAGTTCCTGGAAGGGCATTGAGATGCATAATTTCCAGAATTATGGCATTTATAATACTAGAAAGTATTGCTGCCCTGTTTGGATGACTCAGCTGCAACAACCTTCCTCTTGTTACCTTGGGGCTGTTGAACTGAAATGTTGCTGCCTTATGGGAGTATTATTAGCCTTCTTTTGGGTCCCACATTTCCTACATACTTACACACTTATATTCCTAAAACACTGGGTTTAAGATATTGTTCAAGGTCAAGAGCCAATTGAAAAGTCTGCTCCAAGGAATTGTTATGTGTGAGCATTTCATAATGAACATTTACCCTCAATCTAGTGTGAAATCTTGAAAGATCAATGTAGCATCCTTGAGCAAGACACCGGACCATTAGTTCATCAAATGCACTCATATACTCATGCTGCCCTGATGTAGACTGAGCAACTGGTCCTATGCTCTTCCCCTCCTAGTCCTCCCTTCCTCCCTTGACAGAGTAAAATTAGCACTGAGAATTATATCGGTACATTATACAATTTGTACTAAATTTTTTCTCACTTTTAATCATATCAGGATGGTATAGAGTGGTTCCATATGCTGTAGATCGGTTCGACTCATGTCTTGTTGATACGGGTTGGTACATCAGACCTTGCTTGTTGTCCTCTTCTCTCCTGTCCATTGGTCAAATACTGTAAGACTGGGTCAAAGAAGCGCTTGAGGCTATTTGGGAGCCTCTTATATCATCCAGTTGGATATCCTAGGAGCGGTGCATGTGGGCTGTGAGGAAAGAACTAAGAGAGCAAGAGATGAAGAGCATGGTGGTCGCACGGCCTGCTCCCAATGGAGCTGTTACCTGGAGTAGGGTGGTATAACCCCTCCCACCTTTCTCACTCTCTCTCAATGAGCAAGAGATGATAATTGGTACCTTGTGGAGCTTTTTATGTTATTGCATGCGCTAGCAGTGAGACTTATTTTCCGAATTTAGCTTGCATCCAAACGTACATAGCCTCAAAATTGTTTTCCATTCAATGGTTTTGCATTACCATTTAATTGCAGCCATGTTGACCTATTAGCATTTAAGCAGCAGAATTATAGTGTCTAACAGCATTCATAAATCAATTATGTTTTTCTCATCTTTCATGACGTTTCACGACGCGGTTTTTATATATATATATACTTTTCATGGCTAATTTTCAAGTTTTGATGCCTAAGCTTGTAGAGGTTCTACAGAAATGCTTCTGAGACGAGGTGAATTTTTGATCTTTGGTAATTGATACAAAATACACTGGAAAACAGAAATCTTCATCTCTATCCCTTTTGTCTCTAATTCTCTCTTTGTTTCTCTTGCTTTGGATGATCTGACTGTTTTTATCCAGCAATCTGACAAGCATGTCAGACCCTATGATGTTGCCTTGCATGTTCGTACCCGTGTACCTACGGATTTGAGATTTCTTGCTACTAACTAAAGCAGGCTATCTTAAATCCAGGAGATAGGAAGCGACCACGTAGCCCTGGTGTCTGAGTTCATCTTCAAAGAACGCAGGGACTTAGAATTACAAGGCGCAACCAACATTTCAACGCAAGAACACACAGTTCAGTGAAAAGATTACTCAAGTTGTGAAAAGACGACACGAGTTGATATCAGATTCTGAGATTCTAACTACAGATAGGATAAAAGCCAAAAAGGGAAAAAAGAAAGAGAAAAGTTGGAGCAGAAGCCCAACCAAGTTGAGCTATTGAAAACCACAGATCTATTAGGCATCTGGAGGTGCTGTGGTCGTTGAATCCTTCTGGGTTTCTCCAGACATTACTCCATAGTCAGTGCCATAGTTCCGGTAACCAGGGCCATACCTGCTGCTTATGATTCCAGCATGTAGCAGGATCAGGTAAAGCACTGTGTGAATGTCAAGATTATGATAAAGGCCTCCAAAGTCCTCTGCAACATTAAAACACAGTACAAATCTGATAACAATTATTATTCCGTTTATTGATTAATAATAATGCTTTATGAATGGTTGGAAAACTTTACAGTACCAGACGTCTCCCTCGGTTTCCCAGGCTGGTATGTTTGCATGCAAGCCTGCAGAACCCAAAACTTTTTAGTTGATGGTGATCATCGTCAGGTTTTCTAAACATGAAGGAAAATAAGATATTGCGGAAACTCCATTGTGGAGATGCCGTAGTTTTTGATTTATTTTGTCTGTGTGTAAATAATATTTCAGTAAATCGGTTTTAGCGATAAATTGGATCGCTCCTATCTGCCATCCTTTTAACGGCATATCCTTAATTCAAAACACTCTCTTCATGCCTGCATTTCAATGATCACCATGGTTGTGTTTACACAACTAACATCAGAAAAATTGAGAAGTCCATAGATAAAAAAAGGTGAATGACAAAACTCAAAAATTTGGGGCTTGACTCAGGCATGGTGATAGGCACCATGGGTATGGCATCCTGCAGGGATATTCAAGAATTCTTTGGGACTTGAAAAAGAGGGGCGTGGCTACATGGACATGGGGTTTAATGTGCATATTTCCTTCAGGAGAAGTATATCTCGAAACCAAGAGATAAAACGTCGTAGAAAAGGCCTAGTAAAAGATGGTTGTGAGAGGCGTGATACCCGAACGCGAGGGCTGTCAGAGCCCAAGAAACCAATGCAGAAGAGATGGCACTGGCCAAGCTGTCGCTCCGCCACGCCCTCATGTGCAGCAGTCCTGCCAGCACCGAGCACGCGCCCACGGCTCCAGCCATCAACGAGAAGATCAGCAGGTACGTCGTCGAAGAGTTCCCTCCTAAATCTATGCATGCAGACAAAGTCCTTCGAATCAAAGCGTAATATGCCATCTTAAAATAGGGCCAGGTACAGGGACAACAAAACCAGTTATACTTACGCCGGTGAGTCTCGTGGTCGATGATCTTGTCGAGGGACCATCCGGCGAGGCCGAGGACGATGACGTACATGACGAGGTTGACGAAGAGAAGAGGGCCTAGGAATCCCCTACCAGCCGTTCCCATGGCCGTCTCTTTGGTCTGACCGTAGGCTGTGTTTACGTTGCAGAGATGGGGAAGAAGAAGGAGAGCAGGGGAATTGAAGCTGGGGAGAGAAATTTTTTTTTAACCGAGGGTCTAGAGAATGGTAGATAGTGGAGGAATTGAAGGCATACGTGGGAGGAGCTAAGGGGTTACAGATGTCGGTTGTGGTGGGAAAACGTGGATGGCGGTGGGAGCGTTTGCCGCGTTGGTTATGTTTGCATCCAGGCTTTCTTTTTGACTGACGCTCTGGCCGGGGAAAGGTGAGGACCGCCTCTCCACGTGGGCTCTCTCTCTCTCTCTCTCTCTCTCCTTCCATGCGTCCAAGTGTTTCTCCAAGTGTTTCACCTCTGAAGCCCTTTTCTGGCTACTGCCAGTCCCTTTGAACCAGTCATGATCTGGTCATCGCTATCGAGTATTTGGGCAGGATGGGCATCCGGCTTTGTACATGGGAATGGGATGGACATGCAACAGTGCGGCTAGGCAGTATTATAGTCAGCCATTACTTAGAACAGGCCAAAAGATTGCGTCTTTTTAGCTTTCCTGTTTGTTTGGAAGTAACAATGAGGATATGAAAAAGTCTTTTGCATACTGTCTTCGATGTAGAATGCTCTATCAAATACGATAATTTATTCATGCATAAACTTACATCGAAGAATTTACTCATAAATTTTGCATCGCAGATATGCGAATGTAAATTCATACGCGGATAAATCATCGTATTCGATGCAGGTTATTCTACATCGAAATGGTATACAAAACTTTATCCTGAAAGTGTTGATTGACGGGTGTGTCCCTCGTGATGTCACTTTCTTATGCCTGACTATAAAATCAATAGAAACCACAATTGTACCTTATGAGATGCCAGAGTTTTTATTACTTTATTCCCTAAGATAGTGTTTGAAAGAAAAAATATTATCCATGAATAAATATACGAGATAGAGTTTATCCCCGGGCTATCCTTAGAGATATCCCTTGGCTATCTTATTGATCATATTAAATGCAAAAAGGTAAATCCATATGATAACTTTTTTTACTCTTATTTGGAGGGATAATTAGCTATTCCTACATTTTTAGTGAATAAATTAAGGGGATAATCCATGGCCCTAAACCATAGATTATCCCTCTGGTTAACTTTATTTCTAGCTATCCTTTATAGTTATGGCTTTTGGGAACAAGAAGGGATATCCCTTGGATATCTCCTCTTATTTTCTATTTCCAACACTACCTAAAGGGTCGGTCAAATTTGAAAGGCAAGGAATATTTGTTATCTATGTTTTTTTTTTGTTGATTTACCATAATATAATACTGACATAGTTCTTGATTAATGTCAATAGGCTTGAATTGATGGGAATTATGCAATGGGAATTGCTGGATGTTACGAATATATGCTGATTTGTTATTACTACTCATGTAATATGGTTGCTGGTATTTGTTTGTTAAGGTACAATTACCTATTTATATGCCAACTGCAAGTACATGCAATCCTTGTATCTTAGATTTTCTTTATTATTAGTTTCTGTGCACAAATTTTGTAATAACTCAATTTTATACAAAAAGAATATCACTTCTTGATGCTAATATAGTCTTTCATTTAAGCCTATATATTGGATTACTTTAATACCATTTATAGCAACTTATAACCTCATCTATAAATATCTTAATTTTTATAATCCAAAATCTATCTAATGGATAGCCGATATGGAACTAAATTCTTACCGGCATGGATTCTTACATATCAAACTCATTTAAATCTTAGTATTTTAATTAGGCTAAAAATCTAAATCAAATCCGATCAATCCAACCATAAACATAGGTACTATAATCAATTCTTGATCGACCTTAAAAGATTCAATTTATATTGTCTTTTAATCGACATGGCTATGGATTATGTCTAATATGATATTATATATAACTTATGATATGATCTAAATAGGCTAGCTGGAAGGTATTATTTGGACTCATTATTCCTGATTATATGTCTAATGCTTCTCTATTGTCAGTTGTACTCATCCTAAGGATGCATCTCTAAAATCTTGTTTGCTGTAGTTCTACCATGGTGTAACTTCATAAATTTAATCATGGAGAGCTTTTCTATTAGCAATCAAGAATGTTTTACAATAAGGGAGTTGGGTGGACACCAAATGCAGTGGATATGAAAAACTTATTACCCATTAATGTGTCCTATGCATTGAACTCATATGTCTATTTTTTTTTTGGTTACAAACGGACGATCATACAATTCTTGAATGAGTCAGCCCAGATACATCAGAAATTAAGATCTGCTGCAGAAGGATAGAACATGGGTGCTTCCAAATCCATGGACCCGCATGTTGAGCAGCAAAGGCCGCCACCCAGTCCGCCGCCGACTTGGCCTCACGATAAATGTGGCGGATCTGGACAGAATCAATCTCCCGCAACATAGACCAACAGTCCCTCAAAATCGGATTTGAGGAACCATATATATAGCTCTCCTTTAATAACCAAGAAATGACAGTCATAGAATCCCCCTCAATCATAATCTTGTGAGCATGGAGGATCCTAACAGCAAACGAGAGACCTGCCCAAGCAGCACAGAGCTCCGACAGAGGAACTGTTGAGTCTAGGGATCCAAAGCCACCCGCCGCCAAAAGATCACCCATCGGTCCCCAAATGATGAAAGCAGATCCAACATCTCTATCCCGGACACTCCCATCAAAGTTAATTTTGACATACCCTGGAGGGGAGGCTCCCAAGAGACAAAAATCGTACGCCGGTTCGCTGTCGGGACAGCAGGGGAGCCCCAGAGGCCAGAGGAGTCAAAATTAACATCATGAAAGGCGCGGGCACAGTCCGAAGCCAATAATCTAATCTGTCTCACAATCCTGTGAAATGAAAACCTGTCGTCGGAGAATATGATCTGATTCCTCGACAACCATATATAATAAGCAGTAACAGACCAAAGACCATGCTTGCTCATAGGACCGCTCCGGATGTCCTGAAAGAAAGATGATCGCGAGAAAGTCATAACCTCCAGATCCCTAGGATAGCCCATAAGAACCCAAATCCTTCTCGCTCTGGAACAACGAAATATAGCATGGTCCACAGATTCTTCCACCTGCCTACACAGAGGATAGATCGGCTGAAAGACAGACCCCTCCGAGAAAGAAAGAGGCAAGTAGGAAGACAATCCCAAAGAAGCTTCCAAATGAATAGCTGAACCCTGGGGAGAACATGAAGCTTCCAAATCCAGACTGCATCCTCCGTATGCTGAACCTGCGGCCTGTATATGTCCATAAGTTCCCTAATGGGGGCCTTGGGAAGACAAGATCGCTGTCAAACCCTGGAATCAACAGAGCAACCAGGTAAAAGAGGCAACGAGAGAATCCGACAAGAAAGCTCCTCTCAAAAAAATGGGTCACCGTGGGTATGTGCCATGAGTGGGGGTTTAAGGAAATCAAATCCTTAACCCTAAGATTAGGGGGAACATCCATATTGATAAAGGAGGGCCACCGCATAAGAGGGAGCTCGGAAATCCAGGTATCATTGATGACATCAATTGAACAGCCATCACCAATCATCCAAGAGATATTGTGCAGAATAGGCTGACTATGTCTACAAATCTCCTTCCAATAGGATGAGGATCCCCGGGGCGGTATAATAATCGAACCAGAAATCCAATCACCGTATCTCGCATGCATCACAGAACTCCATAAACTCTGAGGCTCCAGAAGGAAACGCGAGGCATGTTTGGCAAGAAGACTTCTCTTTTAACAATCAAAGACTGAATCCCCAGTCCACCTTCATTAATAAGCATGCAGACCCTGTCCCAAGATACTAGGTGAATACCATGTCCCTCCTGCGTAGAAGCCCAAAGAAAATATCTGAAGCATCTCTCAATCCTCCTCAGACAAGTGATCGGCATAACAGCATTCGAAAGGAGATACACAGGAAGAGAAGAAAGGACAAACGAATGATGGTGACCCTAGCCATCATGGACAGACTAGTCACCTGCCACCCCTCAATACGCTGGCGAACCCGTCGCTCGATCTCTGCAAAGTCAGAACAGCGAGCCCGTCTGCCAGTAATGGGGATCCCCAAATACATGAAGTGGTCCATCCGAGAAGTGATACCTGATAACTCCATAATGGCATCCCTAGTAGATCTAGGGGTCTTGGGCTGAAGCAGATAGAAGACTTAAGAAAATTAACCCTCTGGCCCGACGCCTGACAATAACGCTGCAGAATAGAATGAAAAGAAGCAGCATTATCAATAGAAGCCTACCCCAAAAGAATACAATCATCAGCAAAAAGAAGATGAGAGATCAGAGGGCCCTCTCTCCCAGCCATGAATGGGACAATCCGATGCTCCTGCTGAGCCAGATGAAAAGCACGAGAAAGATCGTCCGTAGCAAGAATAAATAACAAGGGGGATAAGGGGCATCCCTGTCTCAAACCCACAGAAGAGTGGAAAAACTCAGTAGGGCTCTCATTGATGAGCAGAGAAAAGGAAGGCCTCAGAATACATGCCATAATCCATTCAATGAAAAGATCATCAAAACCGAACTCCTGAAGAGAGCGCTTCAAAAAGGCCCAGCTCAGTCTGTCATAAGCTCTCTCCATATCAAGCTTCACCGCCATGAGACCTTCTCACTGGGGCTCTTTGAAGATCATGCATGAATTCCTGAGCAATAAGGATGTTATCCAAAATAGAACGCCCTCTAATAAAAGCCCCCTGCTCTATAGAGATAAGACGGGGGATCACAACCCGAAGATGGCCAACCAAGAGGCGAGCACAAACTTTATAAAGAGTAGTGCAAAGGCTGATAGGTCTGAAATGCTGCGGAAGAGAGGCGTCGGACTACTTGGGCACCAACGTAACAAGTGTCCGGTTCCATTCCAAGGGAATTTGCTTCAATTGGAAGACAATTTGAATCGCCTGAATAACCTCTTGTCCAATTATGTCCCAATAGTGGCGATAAAATAGAGGTGGAAATCCATCAGGCCCTGGAGCCTTGTCCGGACCGAGCTCCCATAGGGCCACCCGAATCTCCTCAGCAGTGACTGGTCTACATAGCTTTTCATTGTCCTGTGAAGAAACCCTTCTGGAATCAGGAACCCTGACCACCGGATCCCCATCAGCAGTGGAATCAGCCCATCTAGATTGAAAGAACTGGAGAAGCATATCCCGAATAGAATGGTGATCCTCCTGACCATACCCCTCCGTATCAACTAGTCTCCGAATCCTGTTCACGGCCCGACGCTTTAAGGTAGCCTGATGGAAGAATCTGGTATTACGATCCCCCTCACAGATCCACTGCATCCTAGACCTCTGTTTCCAGTACATCTCCTGCTGGCGAAGCAGAGAGTGGTGACGAGCAAGCAATTCCCGCAGAGAGAAAAGGTCCGAATCCAAAAGAAATCCGTCCATATCCTCCTTACCCTGTAGAGCAGTAATATCGGCTTCCACCAGATCAATCTGTCTATCCAAATTCCCCACTTCAAACCTATTCCATTTGGAAAGACGACGTCTGGCCAGCATAAGACGACGAGAAAGAATAAATAGCATTGCCCCTGATAGGAAGATGCCAAATTTGAGTAATAATGGACCGAGCCCCAGAATGGACTGTCCAGAAATGCTCAAATCTAAACTGTCTAGGCTGATGCACATCAGCCTCAGTAGAAATCAAAATGGGGCAGTGATCAGAAGCAATCCTGGGCAAGTGAGATACAGAAACCGCAGGATGCATATGAAGCCATTGGGCCGTAGCCAAAGCTCTATCGAGTCTCTCCCAAACACGAGCTGAGCCCTGACGATTATTACACCAAGTAAATTGGGTCCCAGAATACCCCAAATCCAACAAACTAGAAGACCTTATAAAAGAATTGAATTCATTAATATCAGCTGAGGCCGAGACCCGTCTGCCCCCACATTTTTTCATTGGCCTCAGTGATACAGTTAAAATCTCCTGCAACAATGGTAGGGAGACCTTGATCAAGGAGGGAAAGCAGCTCTGCCCAAAGGATTCGCCTCTCTCTGTAATCCGTGCTGGCATAAACAGCCGAAAGCAGCCAGGGATCAGAGGACCCTATAGAGATAAGAAGACCAATCTGCTGGTTGCACTGATGAAAAGCCTCAACCGAAACAGCAGAATCACGCCAGATGGCCAATATACCCCCAGACATCCCTTCAGCCTCCACCGCATACGAAGACCAAGACCGGAAAATCTGTCTCCGAAGTCGGGCCAAAGTATCCCCAGACAACCTAGTTTCCAACAGCACACATATATCAAAATTATATAATTGCATCAATCTATTAAACGAGGATCGAAAGGAAGGCTTTCGAGCTCCTCGAGTATTCCATATAAGAATCTTCATTAATTACTGGAGGAAACTGGGACCCCTCCCTAGTCCTCCACCATAACCATATCAGGAAGGCACTGACTGGCAAGGGTGCCCCCATCAGTCATCATTAGTGAATCAGCCTTCAGTCCATCCGAGACAACGTCTAAATTAACAGGCCGAATAGGCTGCACCGAGGATAGTAAGACTGAGTGCCGACTCATAGATTCTTCACCTGAGTCCACCACAGTCAAACCGACATTCATATTAGCGCTGGGCTGACTCACCTCCTGATCAACTCCATGAGAGCAATGCGATAATGACGGGTTGACAGGAAAATAATGAGCAGCCTCAATACTTTTTGGCAAAGGAACTTTACCTTTGCCCTTCCTTTTAACAACTTTGGAAATAGTTCTCGGAGCAGGGCTCTCAATAGGTCTAGCCCTTTTTAGGGGGCCAGGAAAAGCATCCCCACTGCCCTGATCACTGCCACAAACCACACCCAATCCATAAGATGAAAAAGGATTAGCATTTGGCTGAACAGGATTGGACCCAGCTTCAGCATCACTGTTCACTTTTCCCTTCAGCTTAAACTTCTCAGGAGCTACAGTACCGGCACGGGAGGAAAAAATCGGCACAGGGTCAAGTGCTGAAGAAGCCACCGTCTGACCCTTCTGCACCTCACCACCAGAGCCAGCGGAGCCTGCATCAGGGACAATCACCATCTTCGACAGCGGGGGCACTTTCCGGCGAGCTACCTTAACCGGCGTCCTCCACTCGTCTGCCTCAACAGCCGCCGACCGCTGCTTCTCCTTAATCATCTAGGACACAGAATCACTGCCAGAAGCTACAGATATAGGCTTCGTAATAGGCTTCTTTCTCACCTCCCTCATAGATCCAGGGACATCCCAGCGTTGACGAACAGCAGTCAACCAGGATCCGAAAACAGGGGACGAAGATTCACCCTCCTTGCATGACCCAGCCGGCACAGAGCAAGGCCCCTCCAAGTGAAGCGATCCACGGCTGGAGCAGAATCCTTCCAGAGATTCATAAACAAACTGCTGCCAAAAGGGAAGGTTGATGTCCTGAACACAGGTTCCCAGCCGAAGAGAATGCCGGAGATCCACCCGCAGATAAATTCTGGCAAAACCTCCTCTGCTTTTGGCCAAAGTCGACGAATCAACACAGTGGAATTGGCCTGCAGACTCAGTGATTACCCTGAGGAAATCCTCCTTCCAAAATTCCAATGGAAGGTTCGGTAATCGCAGCCAAATCAGGGCAAAGGGGATGGTATCCACAGTCAGAACGAACTCTGGCTTCCACCTTTCCATTGCGATAATCTGCCCATTAATGATCCATGGACGGTTCATCACCAGTTCAGCAGCATTCGGGTCTTCGAAACGGAATATGTGGCATCGAAATGCCAAGCTAATAGGCTTGATTTCCCCATGAATTCGGCACGGCGAAACTCCCTAACAAACGCCTCCGCTGGAACCCGAAATGATCGAGCAATGATAGCTCGCATCTGCCACTCATCCATCTCAGTCTTCAGCTCGTCCACCGGAACGTTAACCACCTCCAGTCTCGAGACTTCAGCCGGCGCCGAAGACGACGAAACCCAAATGAACCCCGTCGTCTGGTCTTCTGTCTAGCAGCACGGACCCCCGCATCCCCATCAGGCGCCATAGACGGCAAGGGGACAGCACAGGAAGGAACCTCCACAAGAGCCGCAGTCGGAGACGAAGACGATCGCTGGAGATCAACACAGACAAGGGCCAAGCACGAATCTTAAAGCAAGCCAACAGAAAGACGCCGGAGCACTCGCTCGCACGAACCTCAAAGCACTATCCAAAACTCTTTCAATAAGCCTTTATTTGGTGCAATGCCTATCATTTATAATCTTTCTTCCTTTTATCTAAAAGTTTATTGGATTAACTTATCTCGTGTGGGTACATCCATTTATAAAATCGCATTTTTTGTGAATTTTTCCTGTACTTCCCCATAGGATGCTATCCAAACCTAGTTATTTAATTCTCATGTACATTGCACATTCCTTTTCAACTAGCCTTTATGGTGGGAGGTAGCCTGATGCTCATCTTGGTGGTGATGGTTGATAGAGTAATGGCACAACTCTGCAGCCATGATGAGATTTGCAGAGCCTACGTAAACTGGGCATTGTTTCTGTTTTGTGTTTATCTTAAGGGCTTAATTAGGATGGTCTCGGGTCTAGGATGGTTAACCCTTGCTGCTAGATTTTAGTTCAATAGGGCAAAATCATTTTTGACATTGCTTTGCACAACTAAAGCTAGCCTATTTTATATCTTTGGGATTTGAGTTACTGTGATGATTGCATTCATTTTTCTGTTCTTTTTTGAGACCAGGTGAAGAGGAAGCACTGGTTCTGGAAAAGAATTGCAGAGATAAAAACAACACTGGATGATTCTGCTAATGATTTGTAACAATGCAATCTAACCTTTGCAACAAAAGAACAAATTTTCATCTTGTTAATAAAAAAGATGAATAAAGAAATCAATTTTGATAAAATATTTCATGTCAAAATAAGTTTAGAGGCATATAAAAAAAATAAAACGACATCTTACTGATTCCATTTTTCTTGTTTTCAATTTTGGTTTCTATGAGTACCAGGATGAATGGAAGCTCAGTCAAGTTCCAAAGTAAGAGTGTTGACAATCCCATTTCTCTTGCATTAACTAGAGACTTTACTAACTCCACCAATTAACGCACTCAATTGCACAATTCTAAGATTGAGTAAAGTTGGAATATATTCTGCCAGGATCTAATGACAATTTTTCAACTTAATCTTCTGACATGGTCAAGAGAGACAAGGCTACGATGATTTAGTCTTGCACCAATTAAACCACAAGTACTAGAATAAGGGCATTAGCAGACATCGCCATGCTAGTTCTATCCTCGCAGTTCAATGTCCTGGTGATAGATGTCTTCCGCCTTGACACAATAGATAGCTACGATTATACTCCAATACTTTATCCTTGTATAGTCTTCTAAAAGCTTTATCTTGTTTCGAGCTAGGTATTCTTGATGCAAAGATTCTAAAAGAAGGGTATTCAATCTTTTAAACACCTTCACGACAAGGTAAATGAAAATTTAGTGGCATGCCACGTATAACATTATTTGCTAAATTATATGAGAATCATAAATTCTTAAGAATGAAGCAACCCATGGTAGGATTTAGTCATCATGAAATAATAGCAGGGTTTTTGCAATCTGCCAATTTGATAGCACCCCAACTACGTACCATCAAATATCTTCTAGTTTAATTACAACTTATACTAGATGACTCCAAAGCTCTTGAATATTTCCGTGGAGGCGAACTTGGTCAAAACCCATAATAATATTTTCTAATCGACTTCATTGAAAGGTAGTTGATATTAGCGTTTGTTTTTTCCCGAACATTGTAATTCATTTCGATACAAATATGTGTATGTACACACAAATGCAATAGGTTAAAGAAAAGAAACAAAATTCCTAATGCATTCAACTTGTGTTTAATGTTTTATATTAAATCATAAGAAAGTTACTTCTTAATATTTGCACCTAATATAATGTATTTAATAGAAGATAAGCACATCTAATTGTTCAAGAATAAAAGTTGTAAGTGGATGAATCTATGAATATATTGTGTAAGCCAACAATGGTTGCAGCAAACATTATAAATACGCCAAAAAATGGCATCCCTGTGAAGAAAAGGGAACAAAAATTAAAAAGATATATAAAAAAGTAAAATAGCATCACATTTTTGTTGCTATAAATCTATTTAATTTGTTTAATATAATGAGAACTATAGGAAAATGATTAGCAATCACTCAATTAATTGTCCATAAAAGGCTGAACGTCTTTGGCTTTTTAGTTGCCCGCCATATTATGCAAGGAAGTTGCAATCAATTTTGAAAATAAGATAGTTAAGCAAAATCTTCTAAAAGTATTGTTTATATCATTAAAAAAATGGCTTATTACATATTTACTCTTCAAAAATCATTTTTTTCCAGGGTGCATACCCCTTTAATTAGATTTTAAATAACAATGTTAATCACTAATCAATAACTATTTTAAGTATAAAATAACTTAATGACCTTTCATATTGATGCTCTTAAAAAATTTAAGCAAAAATATTACTCATTAAAAAATTTAATTAATTTTTTTTAGGTATTGGTGCAAAAAATTAATAATGCACTTTTACACTTAAAAGATTATTATTTTTTATAATTTTAGCTAAAATCCCAGTTTCCTTCACTTTGTAAATGAAAATTTTAATTTGAAATGAGAGGAGCTCGAAAGCATCATTTCGATCCTCCTTTGGTAGATTGCTACAACTATATAACTTTGATACATGTGTTCTCTTCGAAACCAGGTTGTCGGGTGATAGTCTAGTTCGGTTCCATAGACAGATTGCTCGCTCTTGGTCCTCCTATGCGGTGGAGGCTGAGGGCTTGTCAGTGGTATGTTGGCTATTTGGCATGCCTCGGCTGTTACGGTTGATGCTTTTCATCAGTGTAGGCAGCAGATTGGTCTTGTGGTCTCTGAGGAAACTTTGACCCCTGGCTCCTATCAGCTGTTTATGCCAGTACGGATTATCGAGAAAGAAGGGTCATTTGGTTTGAGCTGCATTCTCTTCTTGCTCAAGGCCTCCCTTCTATCATTGCTGGAGATTTTAATTGTATTACTGAGGCTAATGAGAAATGCGGGGGCAGACGGGTTACTGATTCTGCTGATATTATTGAATTTAGAACTTTCATTGCTTCTTCTGGTCTATGGATTTGGGGTACTCGGGACCCCAATTTACCTGGTGTAATAACCGCCAAGGATCTGCTCGTGTTTGGGAGAGATTGGACAGGGCTATGGCTACAGTTCAGTGGCTTCATATGCATCCGGGGGTTACTGTCTCTCACCTTCCTAGAATTGCTTCTGATCATTGCCTTATTTTGATATCTACGAAGGTTGATCTGCATCTGCGCAAACAGTTTAGATTTGAGAAGTTTTGGACAGTCCACTCTGATGCTCGTTCTATCATTTCTTAGATTTGGCATCTTTCGGTCAGAGGCAATCATGTGTATCGGTTATCTCATCATCTTAAGATGGCCAGACACATGCTGTCCAGGTGGAATAAGATTGAGCTGGGGATTTGGATAGACAAGTAGAACATGTTGAAAATGAAATCTATCTTACAGTCAAAGGAAGATCATGATGGTTTTCTGCTAGACTCGACCTCTTTTCCTCCGGGAAAATCTTGCTCGTTATCACTCTCTCCTTCACCAGCAGGAGGTGTATTGGTGGCAGAGGTCCAGGTTTTAGTGGATTCGGGATGGGGACCGTAATATCCTATTCTTTCATCAGGCTACCTTGAAGAGTCGTGCAACCAATAGAATTCAGAGATTAGTTGATGAGGAAGGACGGCCTCATGATGACATCCACTCTATCAGGGATATGCTTCTTCACTTTTTTTCGGTCTAGATGGGCAGAGTCCTCAGGCAATGGGGGCCCGGTTAGTCTGGTTCCGGACTCGGGTAAGGTCTCTTCCCTGGAGAACCATATGCTTGTCAGACCTATTTTGGCGGGTGAGATTAGGGCGGCCCTTTGGGATCTTGGATTGAATAAGGCCCCTGGGCCTGATGGCTTTCTGCCCTTCTTCTATCGCCATTATTTGGACATTATTGGACAGGAGGTCGTTCTGGCTATTCAGTCTATCTTCAAGTTAAACATATTCTGTAGAATGGAATCAGACCCTTGTCACTTTGGTTCCCAAGCGCACAGATGCCTCCCTTCCGTAGCACTTTCGGCCATCAGTCTTTGCACCACCTTATATAAGGTTTGTGCTCATCTTTTAGCTAGCCGGCTTTGTGTGGTGATTCCTCGCCTGATTTCTGCTGAACATGGAGCATTTATTAGAGGGCATTCCATTTCGGACAACGTCCTCATTGCCCAAGAGTTCATGCAGGATCTTCAGAGAGTGTCGGCTAGTCGATGTCTTATGGTTGTAAAGCTTGATATGGAGAGAGCCTATGATAGACTGAGCTGGGCCTTCTTGCACCGCTCTCTTCAGGAGTTTGGGTTTGATGGGCTGTTTATTGAGTGGATTATGGCTTGTATCTTGAAGCTTTCCTTTTCTTTGATTATCAATGGGAGTCCGACTGACTTTTTTCACTCTATTGTGGGGATTCGGCAGGGTTGCCCTTTATCCCCTCTGTTATTTACTCTGGCTGTGGATGACCTCTCACGTGCTTTTTATCAAGCTCAGGTAGATCGAGGATTGTCCCTTTTATGGCTGGATCTGATGGCCCCCTGATCTCATCTTCTTTTTGTTGATGACTGCATCCTTTTGGGACAGGCTTCCATTGATAATGCGGCCTCTTTCTATTCTATTATTCAGTAGTATTGTCAGGCTTCGGGACAGAAGGTTAACTTCCTTAAGTCTTCGATTTGCTTCAGTCCGAAGATGCCTAGGTCCACCAGGGAAGCCATTATTCATCTGTCAGGTATCTCTACTTAGACTGATAGGTTCATGTATTTGGGGATTCCTATAACGGGGAGATGTACCCGCTGCTCTGACTATTATGAGCTTGAGAGGAGGGTTCGACAGCGCATTGAGGGGTGGCAGGTCACTAGCTTGTCGATGATGGCTAGAGTCATCATTTTATGCTCGATTCTTTCCTCTCTTCCCCTGTACCTTCTGTCGAATGTAGCCATTCCGATTTCTTGCCTTAAGAGGATCGAGAGATGCTTCCAAGATTTCCTATGGGCTTCTATGCATGATAGTCATGGTACTCATCTTTTATCCTGGGACACGGTCTGTATGCTTATCCAGGATGGTGGACTGGGGATCCAGTCTTTGCTTGTTAGAAGGAAAGCTCTTCTTGCTAGACATGCTTCGAGATTCCTCCTGGAGCTGCACTGTCTATGGAGCACTCTGATGCGAGCTAGATATGGAGACTGGTCATCGGTAGTGTACATCTATCCGCCTCGGGGATGCTCTTCGGTTTGGAGGGAAGTCTGTCGGTATGGCCATGCTATTATGGGTAACTGTTGGGAGAGTTAATCCCCGAGGCATGCATATTTTAAAATTTGATAACAATTATCAATGCGGAAATTTAAAGATTACATATTAATCTTTCTAACATGCATCAAGATCATATCTTTGCCTTATATTATAAGATCGTTTGATCTAAGTATTGCATATAAATTAAAAATTAAGATCATATC